>JAASFY010000003.1:0-89069 GCA_023334035.1 Globisporangium okanoganense | reverse complement strand
CCCCCCCCCCCACCACACACACATCTGCACGACCTCATAATCCAAACAAGCTCCTCAATTCTTCATCACCAAAGTTACTTTGCAAACGCGGAAATGCCCAAGATCGACGTGATGCGCTCCTGTTGGGACGTGCTCTGCTTGTAGATCGCCTGCAGCATCGTCGGCCCCAGGTTGGCGTAGAGCGCGCGCAGCAGCCGCGTGTTGGCGTCCTTGACGTCGCTCTTGGCCTCCTTTAAGAGCTCCAGCGCCAATGGGAGCACGTACCGATTGAGCGCGTACTGGTTCTTCTCGTCACTACCGATCGTGAGCTGCTCGAGTGTGTCAATGAGCAATGGCTTGATGCGCGAGTTCGCGTGGCGCGCGATCGCAGTGAAGTGCTGGCAGAGTAGCTTGGCGTCCACGTGGGTACACAGCACCTGCGTGACTGCGAGCGAGAGCGCCGAGAGCTTAGGGTTGTTCGCTGCGAGGTTCTTCGTGAGCGCCGGTATAAAATTAGAGAGCACGAGCTCCATGCCGCTGCTGCCGAGCGCTGGGATCATTTGTTCAAGGCACTCGAGCGCAAAGACGTTGACCTTCGAGTTCCCGTCCTCCATGCGCTTGATGATCAGATCAAAGAGTCCGATGACCTTGCCGCTCTCCGTGAGCCCTCGTGCAGAACTGGACACAAAGGCTGTGGCTTCCTGCAGTGCATCGTATCGGTCTTTCCAGTTGCTGCTTTCCAGGTTCTTCTGTAGCTTCTCGAGTGCCACCGTGTCGACTGGGGCGACTGAGCCTGACGATGAAGATGAGGGCGGTGGCTTGCGTGATGGCGGAGCTGCCGAGCCTGAGGACGAGGATGAGCTAGTTCTGCTATTCGAATCAGGCTTCCCCTGAGCAGCTTGCTGCACTGGCACAGACACTGGCTGTGGTACGCTCTTCGCTGCGGCTGCGGCCTTGGCTGGCGCCTTAATCGTAGCTGCTGACGGCGCGTACCGAGTGGTCCCATTGAGCACCTGGTCGACCTTGGCCTTGGCGCCCCCGGGCAACATCTTCTTGAGCTTCTCGGCATCTAGGCGCTGTTCGTAGCACAAGTACAGGATCGACTGCTTGGCCGCATCACGCACTTCGTTGTTCGAGTCCTCGAGGCACTTGCCGACAATGTTGAGGATCGTGCTCAGGTCCTTTGAGCCCACAATCTGGTCGGCCATGCTCACGATCAAAGTGTGCATGGCCCTGGCCACTTCACGCCTGAGCGGGACAGCCTTGCTGCCCAGATGCACAGCCAGCGCGTTCACGACTTTACCGGCCGAGCAGTGCAGGATCACAGAGTTGATCGACGAGGTCGCCGACTCGCAGACAAAGGTGTTCGAGTCCGCGCTGCGCTTGATGAGCATGGCCAGGATCGCGTCGACCTCGGGGTCCATGGCCTTCTGGAACGCCGCGCACATGGACTCGAGCGCGAGCAGCGAGTTCTTGGACACGGTGGACCTCAGATTCGGCACTTGGGCCAAGATCTCCTTTGTCACGGCGTGGATCTGATTTTCCAGGAACATCGGGTGGTGCATCGCCAGTCTTCGTACAATGGTCAGCGCGTCGAACGTGGCCTCCCAGTCCGTGCCGCGGATCTTCTCGAGCAGCTTGGAGGTCTCCTGTTTGGGGTTAGCCAATGGCTTAATCTCGTGGAGCTCGAGGTACTTAGGCTCCTGCTTGCCGCCAAAGCCTCGTGAAGGCTTTGAGGACTCGTCACCAGTGGTGGCTGGGAGCCCAGCCTTCGCCATGGCGATGGCTGACACTTTTCTCTGGAGAAACTTTGGCTCTGTAGTCACTGGTGGTGATGCGTCTGGTACATGCGAGTCGCCCTTGTCTGGAGAGCTGAGCGCCTGGTGCTGGACCAGGTCCTGCTTGGCCTTGGCCTCCAGGCGCTTGCGCGTCGCGAGCGAGATGGGCCGCGCCGCAGCAGCTTTCCCACTGGGCACGTACGTGTCGTCACCGCCCTCGCCACCATCAGGATCGTCATTCATAGCTGAGCTATGGCCCTTGCCTATAGGCTGCTCGTCTATAGGAAGATGATCGGCGTCCTCCTGTCGCTTTCGAGCCGTTGCGGACGCCATTCGAGGCTGTGCTCGCTTGCGTGGCGCCTCAGCATCATTGTTGCCACTATCGCTTCTAGCAGGCGACATGTGCGTCTTCGTGGGGATGGCTCGGTCCTCATAAGTACGCAGGCGTGGAGTGCTGTGCGTGTATCCATCCTGATCCTCATCGCCATTATCGTAGCCAGTCACCTCCTGACTCTTGCTGGTCGCCGCGTACTTGGACACGATCGGCCGGTCTTCAGTGCTGCTATTCGCCATCACCACAGCCGCACCACTGCTCTGCAGCATCTGGATCTTCTGTGGACTCGCTTCAGCCAGCAGCTCTATCGGTGTCGTTCTCGGTAGTTTAGACACCACTTTGGCTCCAGGCGCTGGCTCCTTGCGAACTCTTCGTGCGCTCACGACTGGTTCATTTTCTTCATAGTCAACACGGTCGTCGTAGCGCTCGGGTGATGTCTGCGATCGCACATGTGGAGGCGGCTGATTGCTTCGCTCATATTCGCCATTGGGCTTGTGACCATAGCCAAAGTCAGCATTGGTATCTGATACTGGAGCGTTGTGCACCTGCCTGGAGCTCGACGATTTCCGGAGCTGGGTGGCTTTCTTCTTGAGCATCGAGAGCTTCTCCGCCACTGGTTCACTGGAGCTGCTCGTCAGCTGAGAAGGAGCTCCACTGCCACCTTCAGTATTAAAGTACGAGCGATCGCTCATGCTCCCAACAGGAGGAGCCTTGGAGGCAAAGCTCGCCCCCTGGTACCCGAACTTGGACGCTGATGCTGGCGGACCCCACTTACTCGCCTCGGGCGTTGAAGCCGATGATCGGGGTACAGTTGACTCGGTCAGAGCTAAATGGCGACTCTGTCGGACCACTGCAGAATGGGCCAGCGCCGGTGCAAACTCCCTCGAGGCCAGCATGTGGAGCTCCGAGACGCTGCTGAGCGACCTCTCAACCCCATTGGTGGCTGGAGAAGCCAAGGAGCCGTAGCTATTCCTCACACTGGCGGTTGCCATAGCTGCCTTCTTACTGGCCTGGGTGAGGCTCAGGAGCCCGCTGTCAAGCAGCACAGGCAGGTGCTTTTGCCTCAACCGCCGTCGAAATGCGTCCATGTCGACGCGCTCCACGAGGTACTCGTCAAGGTTTTCCTCGACGAGCTCCGCTAAGTTCGCATCTCGTGCGGTCACGACTGTAGCCAATACAGCCCCAGCCTCGGTCGCTATCTCTTTCACACGCGAGCTGCTGTCACCCAGCAGCCGGCCAAGTACCTGGAGCACGTTGTGACTCAACACTTTCGACGTGTTGAAGCCCTCGCGCTGGGCGATGAGCAGCAGCACAATCCACACTTTACAGGCCTCTTCACGGACTTGCAGGCGGCGATGCTGGAGCGAACTTAGCAGCGTCTGATTCGCTCTCGCGACGCTCACAAAGCCATTTTGAAAGAGCACCGTGAAGAGCGCATACAAGTGGGCCTCCATCTCTTTGTCGTCGGTCGCAAAGTTCGCAGCGGTCTCCACTAAGTGCGGCACCATTTTCTGCAGGTAGCATGCTGCATTCTGTGGTGACGAAGCCTGGGTTGTCTCATTCTCGTTCTCAATGGTGCAGCTGAACTTGTGGAAGCACAGGTGCGTAATCTGAATCGCGCGCTTGACCAGGTGCACGTCGGCATCCTGCATGAGTCGGATCACAATGTCAAAGAGCTCTTCGAGCTCGTCCATGTGGCGCTGGAGAACCACTGGATCGGAGCTCTTGAGCGCGCTAAAGAGCTTCTCGACGGCCGCTGAGCGCTGCTTCCAGTCCGCATTCGAGTTGCTCGTGCTTTTCTGGAGCGCCTCGAGCGTCTCGCTGTCCACAAACCCGAAATGCAGCATCCCCATTGGCTCACGATTCCCTGAATACCTCACTGAGGCTCGTTGTTGGTCGGGGTACTCGGGACTAGATAGCCGTGGGAGTGTGGCTGTGGAGCTACTCGTCGAGCCCGATGAGGCCATAGTATCCGGTGATAATGAAACTGAGGACGCGTCGAGGAACTCGTGAATGTGCTCCTGGTGCTGGTGCAGCGTCTTGCGGTCCTCGGAGCTCAGGAACTCCATGATATCGTCGACCCCGTCGCCCCAATAGAGATAGAGCTTGCCGAGCGCCTCTTCGGCGACGACCACGACGTTCTCGTTCCTGTCTTCGAGCGCAGGCACAAGCGCCTGGAAGAGTGAGACGAAGAGCGCCTTGTCCATGCGGTTCGCCTTCAGATTCGCGCGTCGAGCGCCTTTCGTCTTACGACCGTAGCGCTCGTCCAGTAGCTTTGCGATCGCGAGGATTGACGCCTCGCGGACGTGTGAGCTGGTGTGTGCGAGCCCCGTGTTCATGAGCAGCTCCACGACGGCCTTGAGGTCATTTGAGACCACGACGTACTTGCGGAAGACCTGGAAGGTCTCCTCATGAAGAGCTACGTGGTTCACAGTCTCAGTCTCACCATTTTCGTCCTCAGTGGCCTTGTCGTCATTGCCAAAGCGTCCACCACCGCTACTCGGCAGACTGGGCACCAAATGAGGCAAGATGGAGGACAGGATCTGGTCCACGTCATCGCCCAGCACGCCCATGATGTCGGTCACGAGCCGCAGCGCCTCGAGCGCATTCTGTGGCTCGTCATCGATGATCCTGCGCCGCACACAGTGCAGAAAGCGCCGCGGGTTGCGCACGGGAAAGTGTGCGCTCTCCACAGCCGCGATCTTGCGCAGCTTTTGCAGTGTCTGGCCGCGCACGCGCGGGTCCTCGTCTTCGAGTTGGTACACGAGAGTGTCGACGCTCGCCTCCATAGCCACAGACAGGTTTTATGGGCTTACGGTGGAGAGTTGACTCTGGGGTACAGAGGATGTGTCTGTGATGCTGATGCGCTTAGTGTGGGCGTTGACTTCAGCTTCTGGAAGCACTCGCACAATAGAATTAGTGTGGGCAGTTGGGACTGTAGCGAAGACCCAAAAACTGCCGATTCCGAACTCCGCTCTTTATAAATACCTCCATTTTCGCACCGGAGCCAGCACCTGGTGGGATCCCTGAGCGTGAATATGAGAGACCACAATGTGTCAGCACGAATTGAGCGACAACGCAGGTTTGCAGTCATGAATTTATTCGGGTTATGAAACTTACACCAAGGCTGAGCACTCGAGCAGCTGTGGAAATTGGTCCGAGGTCTCGTTCTTAACAGCAACATCAGCTCCACCTTCAGTGCCCAGAAGTGACTCGGTCGGCGCTCGCGAAGACTCGATGCAGTGGGCGCTAGATAACGAATTCTTTTACCTCCTGGTCGACCGCGAGCGCGAAGAGGAAGCTGACGACGATGAAGATCGGCGGCGGTGATGGTGGTGGCGTCGAGGTGACGATGCTCGTCGTCGGCGAGAGTGCGATCGACTGCGAGAGCTCGAAGGAGACGAGGATGGCGAACGGCGGGTAGAAGACCGGTGGTCACCACGGCTGCGACTGTTCTCGTGGTGGCGGTGATGGTCGAAAGCTCGTCGCGAAGCGTCTTTCTCTCTCGACCGTCCACGGGATCGCGATCGAGGGCGAACATCGTGAGACGAGCGAAATTGCGGTCGACTGTCATGCGAGCTCTTGAGCTGTTCTTCTCCGCGAGATGGAGCAGCTGACTGGGATGCATATCGCGATGGGCGCTCGTCCTGAGCATCTCTGCTGCTGCAATACCCACCACCACCACCATACTTGGAGTCGCTCTTTGGAGCCAACGCCTCTTGAGCGCGACGATACACCTTGCGCTGCTGGTCCTTCGAGAGCAACGCTTTCGATGCCTTCGACGAATAAAACGCCGTTACAATCTGCTGGAGCTGTTCGCTCTCCCAGCCAGCATCACGCAGTGACGCAGCAGCATCACCAGTCGTGAGCTGCTGGTGAAGATGCGTAAGAAGCTCACTCTCCTCTGCGTTGATCTTCTCCGCTTGCTCTTTAAACTCTGTCACAAGTGCCTCATAGAGCTTCTCCTGGACGGACGTAGGTAAGTACGCCATGGCGTTCTCCTGGATGCTCTTATATCCCTCAGCGTCGTTAAGTGCGTCCTCCAGAGTTGTTAAGAACACGGAGAGACTCGTCTTCGCGTCCCACGCGCCATCACTCAGCTGACGCGTGAACTGTTCCCGTAAAAGAGCAGAGAAAGCCTTCTTCGCATCCTTGAGCTTGGCTTTCTTCTCAGCCTTCAGGTCGTCGCGGCGGTTTGTAACAAAGTGCTCAAAGATCGCGCGGCGCTCCTCCATCCTGTATGTTAAATACATCCACAATTTCCATTAAAACCACTGTTAGTAACCTGAAAAAGAGCCATTACTAGCACAATACAACACGATCGATAAGTGACATGAAATACGTACGTTGGGATCGCCATGAAGCGCGGGTCCGAGATGATGCGCGGCATCGCGACCGACCATTTCGTGAACGGCATGACCTTCTTGTCGCGTAGCATCTGGCGGAACGACTCGATGCGCTTGCGCTCCGCGGCGTCTCGCTGCTGCACGGCCTCAATCTCCTCTGCACTCAGCGGCGGCGGTGGTAACTCTTCATGTTCAGCTGGTTCATTGGCCTCTTCAGCATTGCCGTCTTCCTCGTTGGTATTGGTAGACTGCTTGACCTTCTTGGGCTTCTTCTTCTCCTTCTTTGGCTTCTTCAAGACAGCCTCTGCATTGCCTGGTGCACATTCATCTGCCGTACTATCGCCCTTGCATTCGTTCTCTTGTGGTGGTGGTGCTAGAGGCGGTGGCGGAGGCAGGATCCCCCATTCCTCGGGCCGTTCCCACACGGACGCGCGCGTGCGCTCGTTGAAGTAGTAGAGCGTGCCGTTGCCGGCGTCGTGCGCGCTCCAAAAGCCCGAGCGCGCTACGGCGTGCTGCAGCATGAGCTTCATCATGAGCTCGCCCTCGAGGCCCGTGAACGCGGCCGGCGCGTCCCATTGCGATTGCGCCGAGGCGGAATTGTAGTAGAAGAGGCGGCCGTCACCGTCGTCGTGCACACTCCAGTCGCCCAGCGTCTGCAGCGCGTTCAGGCGGAAGAGCTGGACGTCGCCATCTTTGTCATTAGCATCAGTCAGTTGCTGTTGCGGTGGTAGTGCCGGCGGCAGTGGCACGGCCGTCACGCCATGCGCCGGAGCTCTCGGGCCTGTCATCACTTTCACCTGATCTTTTTTTCAGCAAAAAAATGGGCAGCCCAGACAAAATTGGATCAAAACGTGGCTATGTTAGGTAATTGTTCATAACATCATGTCTAAAATTTGAGTAAATAATGACAAAAAAGGTTATCTTTCGAGCTTTTTAAGCACATATGTACCAAAACAAGGTAATATAACAATTCTGGTGCACCAAGCGTGAATGGCGAGGAGACGCGAAGAGATGCCGCCAAGGATTCGACGCACTCGCGGCAGCACGAACGAGAGCGCAACGGAATCAGACGCCGCCTCCGTGGTTTCTATCGCGTCCACTAAACATGCAGATGGCGACGTGTCACTGCTGACGGAAGACGACGCGATGCAGGAGCGGTACGACCTGCGCGCGCTCGAGGTGCTCGAGCAGGAGCTCCTTCAAGTGCAGACGCTCAAGCGCGACGCGCAGAGCGAGATCGCTCTGCTGCTGGAAGAGCAGAAGAAGCTCGAGATCATGGAGCGCCGCGAAAAGACGGAGTACGCGAAGAAGGCGTCACACGGCAGCCGCATGAGCCGCATCCAGCAGCTCCAGGACCAGGAGCGCGTGCGCCAGCAACAGCTCCAGGCGGCCCGTGAGAAGGACGAGGAAGAGCGCCAAGCAAGAGCCGAGGAGGCGCGCCACAAACAGCAGCACTCAATCCAGGCGCGCGACGACGAGGACCTCGACGCTTTCCTTGCGCACGAGTCCTCGTACTTCTAGAAAAAGAAGCCAAGGCGTCCATGGATTTAATTTCCTCGCATGGATGACAGGCACGGGTGCTGACTGTGCGGCTGGACGCATGAAGACCGCCGGCCAAGCAGATGCGTTCACCTGCCGCTCGTGACGCTCGCAAACAGCTGCCGTATGTGGTATGCGCGTGTTTGGGCGCTAAGTCGCGAGCCAGAGCTCTCTCCGGCTGTGACCAGATGGGTGCGCAATGTCTGGTTTTGCCGCCGTGTTCGTTCAACATGCTGAACAGCGAGATGAGATAGCCAGGAGCTACGCTGTGGGTTGTCTCTAAGGAACCCGATGACCACCGTAAGAGCGATGCGCAAGCCCAGCGATATGGCAAGCGCATACAAACATTGCGTCAAGCAATAGAGCTTCCTGTATCCATCGCCATACATGCACCAATCTTGATTCCAATTCATTCGCACGATGGCTCCCATCATCAATCTTGCTTCCTCAATATGATCTCTCATTGGCTCAAATTCATCAATTAACCTCGATTCACAAACACAATTGGCTATAATTCGAACCACATTCGCACTTAAGCGAAGTCTCGAGTCTTATCCACACAGCACAGTGCATTTTTACAAAGAACCAGAAACGGGGCGAGCGCGGGAACTCAGCTCGCGAAGAAAAGCAAGGAGCTCGAAGAGCGACAGACAACAAGCAGCCAAACGCAAAGCGCGGCGCTTATACAGAAGCCCCCCCCCTCCCCCCTCCCCCTACTGACGAGAGCAGCAGAGCACGCGCGGAACCTTCCCAGTCGCAGTCACGAGCCCTCTTCTTCTCTTCCCAGTCCCTCGCTCTATCGTTCGTTGGTGGTGCGTGCGGCGCGTGAATAAATAAGAAATCAGGCGGTCTCGACGGGTCTGTCTGCGTAAGCCAGCGAGCGAGTGACCTTTTGTGCGTGGGTGCATCAACCGTGCTGCGCGCGACAAGGCCTCCTCTTTATTTGATACACGACGCCAGCAACCGGTGTTTCGCCATTTCCAGTTTGCGAGTGACGTACGCAGAGCTACACACACACGAACAGCCCAAGAGCTCCGATTGATTGATACAAGATGACTGTCGAGACAGCAGCCAAGCAGCCGGATGTGACGAGCGTGTCGAGAGAAGACACGCCTGCGGACGCCATGGCACCAGTAGCAGACACAGCAGCTGAGGCGGTGAACTCCCGCAAGCGCAAGATGTCGCCGGGCGGGCTCTCGCGTGGGAACAAGTTTGTGCGGCCAAACCCCGGCGCGCAACCACTCAACGGCCAACGCGGCGTGCCCGTGGTGCCGCAGCAGGGCAGCATCCACACGTCCGACTCGTTCATCGACCACCAGCGCGCGATGTTCCACGCCGACACGGCGCCGACGCCCTACGGGCCCGTCGCGAACATGCCGCCGACGCCGGCGTTCGGCAACCGCAACGCGGGCGTGTTCAGCCACACGCCCGACGGCTTTGACAGCACGCCCACGGACGACGGCTTTCCGTCCAACTCGTCGCTGGGCGCAGGCGGCTTCCCACAGAGCGGAACGGACGGCGACGCGGGCTTTGAAAATGACAGCAGCGCTGCGTCCAAAGCGCAGACCACGACCCCGTCCCCGCTGCCGCGTGCGGCGCCGCTGAACCTGCGCAATTTCGCGAACTGGAACGTCTCGAGCCGCTACACACTCGTGCGGCTACTGGGGAAAGGCTCGTACGGCCAGGTGGCCGAGGCGTTCGACACGGTGCGCCAGAAGAAGGTCGCGATCAAGAAGATCATCAACGTCTTTGACCAGGAGATCGACTGCAAGCGGCTGTACCGGGAGATCTACATTCTGCGGCACCTGGCGTACGTTTTGTGTGTGTTATTATATTGCTGTCCAAATGCTGTGTGGCCATTGTGTGAAGAGCTCAATTAATCCAAATGTCTACCTGTATATTTATTTAGCCACCCGCAGGTGATCACGCTGCTGGACGTAATCCCGCCGGACAACTACGACTCGTTCTCGGACCTATACCTCGTGTTTGAGTTTGTGGACACGGACCTGCACAAGCTCATCATGAGTCCGCAGTACCTCACGATCCGTCACATCCAGGTCTTCCTCTACCAGCTGCTCTGTGGCCTCAAGTATATTCACTCGGCGAACGTGATCCACCGCGACATGAAGCCCGCCAATATCCTGCTCAACGAGGACTGCACGCTCATGGTAAGGATGTATACCTATCTAGAAATATGGGGAATATCTGTATACTAACCTACATACGTGTGTATTGTGACCTAGATCTGCGACTTTGGTTTGTCGCGCGTCATGGAGAGCGACCTGTCGATGGAGGAGCTCGCAAAGCACCTCTACTCGCCCAAGGATGGCAAGTCTCCGACGACCTCGGACGCCACGTCCCCTGGCAGTGCCTCGTCCACGCCGTCATCCTCGTCGAACGGTGGTGCGGACGCCCCTAAGTTCCGTCGCCAGCTCACGAAGCACGTGGTCACGCGCTGGTACCGCGCGCCAGAGCTCATTCTGCTGCAGGACTACAGTTTTGCGGTTGACATGTGGAGCGTCGGCTGCATCTTTGCCGAGCTCCTGAGCATGCAGGTGGAGAGCTGTCCGCGGTACCAGGAGCGCGTGCCATTGTTCCCCGGCCGGTCCTGCTTCCCGCTGAGCGCGGACCGCCCGACGACGTACTCGGACAAGCTCGACCAGCTCAACGTGATCTTCAACGTGATCGGCACGCCGAACGAGGAGGACATTGGCGCGCTGGGCGAGGTGAAGCAGTACCTGCGTAAGCTGCCGAAAAAGGACGCGCGCGACTTTCGGGAGATGTACCCGGGCGCGCCGGCGGACTCGCTCGATTTACTCAAGAAGATGCTGTCGTTCAACCCGGAGTGCCGCATCTCGGTGGACCAGGCGCTCGAGCACCCGTTCCTGCAGGCCGTGCGGCGCACGCAGTCCGAGACGGTCGAGCCGAATCCGTTCAGCATGGAGTTTGAGAACGTCGCGCTAGATAAGGAGACGCTCAAAGGTGCGGACGCAGCAAGTGGTTGTGCAGTCATTGTGTGATTTTGTGGTTGGTTGGCTGACATTGTTGGGAAAATGGTTTTGTGTGTGAAATTGTGAATTATTTGTGCAGGCCGCATCTTTGACGAGATCAAAATGTTTGCAGAGCGCAACACCAGATGAGGAAGAGAGGCAGCAGAGTGTACAGCGAGCAAGAAGAAGGAGAAGAATTACGGATCTGATGAACAGAAATGAAACAGCGAAAGTCAGGGAATGGCCGACAGGACCGACATCTTTTGGAGGCCAAAGACATCAACAAGGAGAAGACGAAGAAGAATATAAAACAAACAGCGAAACGAAAGCAAAAACAACAACAGCAACAACAGCAGCAGCGCGTGCCTCTCGAAAGAAGAGACCTAAGGCGTGTCGCGTGGAAGTTGGTCAATGTGATTTTAGCAGTGCGTTCCAATGGGGAAAAACAAGTGTGTATCACCAAAAAGTGTGCATCTCTCTTTTTTTAAATCAAAAAGCAGTTTTGTGTTAATATGAGTTTTTCCTATTATTGTTTAGAGTTTGTTTGCATTTTCATGAATCGTAAATCTAAACGTCTGTTCGTTATTCCTCTATGCGCTGATCCCTGGCAGTGGAGAAAAGTCGACCGTCCGCAGCACGTACTTGGGCTCGTCCACGATCTTCATCACGGCCTGCACGCCGTAATCGAGCGGCACCGAGTAGATCCCGTCCAGGTTCACCTTCATATCCCACCCGAGCGACCGCATCGACACGCGGCGCACGCGTCCCCTACAAATGATAAAAAATAAAAAAATAGTTTCAGGTGAGTGAACCATTTTGCAGCAGATATAACGATACTCATGAAGCCACAGCCTCACCGTCGGAAGCGAATGTCGCCAAAGGTGGCGTTGATGATGGGCTCGCGGACCACAAAGCCCATGTCCAACGCGCCCTCAGCGAAAATGTTCTCCTTGTTAAACCTACAAAAATAATTCACAGGACGCAGAAATTGTGAGTTCACACAATGCCCACACAGAAAAGAAAAATGAATGGACATGAAGCGATAGCTACACAAAACGTACGCTTCCGTGAGCTCCGTCACCGTCTCATTCGTGTGCGTGTGGTTCATCGTCTCCAGCACCTTCGCAACCTGCTCTCTGTAAATTTGTGACTGTAGTCATAGCAAAACAATAATTATTAGAAACACATTTTCCATCAAAATGGTCAACAATACGATAGCAAAAACTTACCGCGCTGTAGTGCCACGCGCTTGAGCCCGTGCCCGTACAGACAATAATCCCGCTGCTTCGCTGGGACTCACGCTGGTGCTGGTCGATGCCAATGTTATAGTGCGACGGGCGCGACGCGTCGCTCTCGGCGATGAACACTTCGTTGAGCGCGTAGCGTGGGAGCTCGTACCAGAAGCCGTCCTGGTTCACCATCCCGACGCGAATGCGGTTGCGCAGACGCCACTGGAAGTTGCCCGTGAGAAGGCGGTCGAGCGCGTAGTTAAAGCGATTGCACACGTTGTCGACCTTGTAGCAGCACAGGTTGCCCTCGCTGCGCGCCGGGTCCGTGTTGATGCCTGCCACGGGGATCGGCGTGTTCACAAAGCTTGCAGCCTTGAGAAACGTGCCATCCCCACCGGCAGAGAAAACCATATCCGAGCCTTCGATGGCTTCGTGCGTGAGCTGATTCGCAGAGACAACTGTCACGTCAATGCCATTCTCGTGGAAGCTGCAATACATTTTAAAAAAACAAGATCACAAAGTTAGTACAAGACAGAAGACCAATATGCAACAAACAAAATAAATTTGTTCGTCATGGCCGGTACCTGGTGGTCATGTCTTCAAGCGCCTGGATGTGGTGGTCGTGGCTCGCCTTGAGGCGGTCGTAGACGAACCCGCGCATCGACATTTGCTTTCGCAGCGCTTCTCTATTTAGGTAAAAATTATTTTGTCCAGACACAATATTACACAGTTAGCAAAGAGCTCACACATCCAAATCAATAAAATAACAAATACTACGTACCCAGTGTTGCCATGAAGCTCGCACTCGTGCTGGAAGCGCGACATCTTGTTCACGACGACCACTTTCTTCAGATCGAGCATTGATTTCGCTGGCAGCAGAATGGGCGGCAGCACGGTCTCACCCTTCACGATCTGCTCGATTTCACTCGGCGAGCTCAAGTGCGGGAGAATCGGACGCTCGTCCAGGCCCAGGATGCTCGTCTTGATCGCCGTCACCGTCCGTGGGCTCTTCTGATACGTTTTCTCAATGTACTCCTCTGAGACGATCATGCGCGGCACGCGCTCAGCGATCGCTAGCAGCATCTCGTTGTCATACACGGGTCGCTCGATCTTCATCCACCCCTTCGGGCTGAGCTTCTCGTTCCATGGACACACGGAGCGCATGTGCGTAAAGTAATTCGCCATCTCCCCAGTCAGCGGGTCGCGGCGCGTGTAGTGCAGGATGTGGCCGTTGTGGATCTGGTCGACCATCTGACCGGACTCCTGGAGCTCGTGGAACGTGTCCTGTGGCATGCGCTCGAGTCGCGTGCGCATCGCCCACATCACTTCGCCGTGGCACACGACGATCGCCTTCTTGCCGGCGCACTCGCGATGCAGCGCGTCCAGCAAGCGGTCAGCTCGCTGCGCGACTGCAGCAAGTGACTCGCCGCCCGGTGGCGCGTAGTAGAACCTATCCAGGTCGCGACGGCGCAGCTCGTCCTGCATCTTGATCATGCGCTCCTGCTCCGACATGAGGTCCATCTGGCCCCAATCGCGCTCGCGGATGAGCATCTCGGCGTACCACTTCGCGTCGGGAAGCTCCATGCGACCGGCGGTCTCGAGCGCGCGCAGGTACTCGGACACGAGGTACCTGTCAAAGTGCACGAGGTCGTTCTTCTTGAGCCACTCACCAGCGGCGACCGCCTGCTTGCGTCCGCGGTCCGTGAGGCGCCAGTTGCAGCTGTGGCGGTTCTGGAACTCGCCGTAGAAGAGGCTGTGGTCGCCGTCAATTGACCGCTGGCGCGCCACGTTGCCCTCGCTCTCGCCGTGGCGGATCAGCACGAGGTCCGCGAGCCGCGGCGCCTCAAAGTGGTGCAGCGCGCGCGTCTGCGGGGCCATTAATATAGGGATAGCGACGCTAGAGGACAAGCAAGACGGCAACATACGGCGGCAGCGGGGGCGCTTGGCGCACGTGACGCGGCGCAGCAGCGACGAGTACATGGCGGTGATGATGGCGTACGCTCGCTCGCTCGCGTGAGTTTTTTTTTCCCTTTGCGAGTGAGTGAGCCAGCGAAGAGATTCCTGGTGAGACAATCACTCCTGCTACTGTATTTGAGCAAACGAGGCGGTTACGAAAAGTTACGGAGTGGTTACGCTGCGTCCTTTTGCTCAGGACAATGCATTGCGTGACGACGACGTACGCGACGTAACTTGGTTGGCGAAGAGCTCTTTTGAAGTGCATGGGCGTACTGGTATCTTTAACAGACAGCCATGGCTCTCATTTAGCGTATTGATACCGAATGAGCTATTGATTAGTATTTCATCTTGCTCCCTTCTATTCTATCCCGCCTCAGTCTCTTGTAATGTCCTTGAGCGACTCGGAGAGGTTCTCGTAGCAGTAGAACGTCACGGCGTTCACGGGAAACGCGCGGATGACCGCCGTTTCCATGCCGTGCACAAAGATCTTGAGGCCGCCGAGGCGGTAGAGTCTTCGCGCCTGGTATGCGATTGTCTTCTCCTCGGGCCGCGCGTCCTCTGCAGTCGTTTGAATCGACGACTTGATCACTTTACAGCCACACACATAAATAGATTAATAAGGTTACCATCACTCCTGCAATAATACCACAAAAGTGAGGAGCTACAATGCAGCAGCGTACCGTCCATTGGGTAGGCGATGACCCACGAGCCGACGCCCGCGAGCCCACCGGCCGTGAGCATCGCCGTGTGGGAGCTCACGTCGTTCGCGATCATCTTGCGCTTGGCGTACTCGTACATAGCAAAGTAGAACCCGAAGGACGGCACTTCGCGCAAGAGCGTGATCGGGTAGCCCAAAAAGAGCCCGCGCAGTCCATTGCGCGAATAAATATGCTTGAAGCAGTCCACGGGCCCGCGATACTGGTTGCTCGCGTGGCCGTCCTGCACTTGGAGTCTGCACTTGATCAGGTCTGTGGGTGTCACTGCGATCGTCTGGCAAAAGCCGCCGATGAGTCCTGCATACATCACGGACATCAAAGCCGGGTTCTGCGGCGAGTCGTCAAGATGCCGCAGCGTGCGCTCGTACACAGAAAACATGATCGCGTTCGTCCAGGCGCTGCCGAAGAGCGGCGACGACATGCCTTTGAAGAAGCCACGCGCGCCTTCATGCTGGAACTGTACATGGCGCAACAACAACAGCGATTGCATTAGGTTGAAGTACTGCTCATTAAAGTCAATTAATTGAAGCTGTGGGGAGCTCACCGTTTGGCGCACACAGTCGATGCTGCCCTTGTAGAACGTGCTGTGCGTCTGTAGTCGCACTTTGATCTGTAATAGCCACCAGCAATAACAGAAGCAAGCGTTAATAAACCAGCATGACCTTCTAAGATCCAGGAGCTACGCACTGCCCGCCGCTCACCGTGTCAAAGGGCTGCCCGACGATGATGCCGCTGCAGCCGGCCACCGTGCCGGACGCCAGGTCCACGAGCACCGAGTATTCTTCATGGCCCACAGTCGCAGCTGCTGCTGCCACCACTGCTGCTTCGTCCATGGAGGATATGATCTCCCTCAGAGAGCTGCAGTCGTCGCTGGGCGCGCGCGTTCTTGGCTCTGAGATGGCTGACTGACCGCACTCCCGTGGACGCGGCACGCATCATCGGCACAAAGTGATGGACAATCGAGCGGTGGCGGTTAAAATCAAAACCTTCAGCAAAACGGCGGACCGGTCCGGTTCTGCATCGAACCGTTGTAGCAAAACGGCACAGTCTTTTTTACGAAATGCACCATTTTATGAATCGTACTTAAGAGAGTGCGAAAAGCGTAAATACGAGCGTACATAAATCTCACAGGTGGGCTTGTATTGCAGTTAGATATTGTACGCGTCCCTCGGCAGGTCCAATTGATTGGTTCCCCGGTGGTGGCCGCCATTGCCGTGGAGCATGGGCCTAATTTCTGTTTTCAGGCCGAGAACCAAGTGAAGATCCGCATTCGCCGGCAAGCTTTATTAGAAAACCCTCACCATGCTCGTCCCTAAGAAGAACCGTATCGCTGTGTACTCCTACCTTTTCAAGGGTGCGTATTGCGTGTTGCTGGCTGTCGTTTTCTGCGTGTGAATTGCGTTCGCGTCCGCTTTGCGAGGACCGATTGATTGCCCGCTCGTCGCAGTCCGCCATCGATGATCCGTCCGTTCGACTGCTGCTGGAGGTTGGCGTCTGCAGTCGACGAGCGAGTGCGTGCAAATAGCATCCAGCAGGCGAGCCACACTCCAGCCAGCCTCGACGGTCAGCATCTAGCGCGAATGCAGTCAGGTCGACACACGAGAGCAACAAAACTATTGCGGCACTGCACCAGCGACCGGTTGAACAGCAGCAAGCCGACATGGCTTCAACACGAGCAGTGGCGACTCAGACTGAATGATAGCGGTGGTGGCATGCGGTGGCAGCAGGGGGGGGGGCGATCGATAGTGCGGCGGACGCGATTCAGACGCAGACCGATTATATGTGGAAAACAACGTGACTGACCTATTTATTCTGCTAATGTTATTATGAACTGCAGAGGGTGTCATGGTTGGCAAGAAGGATTACTCCCTGCCTTCGCATGAGGCCGTTGAGGTGCCGAACCTTCAGGTGATCAAGCTCATGCAGTCCCTCAAGTCGCGCGGCTACGTCAAGGAGACGTTCAACTGGCAGTGGTACTACTGGTACTTGACGAACGAGGGCATTGAGTACCTTCGTGCGTACCTGCACCTGCCAGCCGAGATCGTGCCAGCTACGCTCAAGAAGCAGGCCGCCCGCCCAACCCGCCCACAGGCCCCTGCGGCCGGTGGCTTCGGTCGCGGTGGTCGCTTCGACAAGGACAAGAGCGTCGGTCCATCGGGCGAGTTCAACCCTGAATTCGTAAGTTTCTTGCTTTTCTTTGCTCATATCAACTGCTCTGAGCTGAGTGTGTTCTTTGTGTGATTCTCTCTAACGCTCTCTATCTCTATCTCTTTGTTTCTTTTTTGCAGCGTCGCGGCCAGGATGGCTACCGTCGTGAAGCTTCTAACTAAGTTGTGGGATCCGCGAGAGTTTCTATCTAATCAATAAAACTGCGCGTTTGTCGGCTTCAGCACCAAAAACAAACCATTTCCGTCCCAAAAACTAATTTCCATTGATTCTCTGAACCAATTTCTAATCTTCTCACAATGTCTGCTCACTCACTCTGTCGGGCTCTCATCGACGGATTTCTCCACAGAAAACGACTGATCGAGCTCCGAAAGTTGATTGTTGTTGCGCTGCTGCCTTGGCGAACCCTCGTCATATACACTGAGCTGCTTCGGAGCCTCGACCTGGGCGGCGTGCCTCAACAACAGCAGCCGCATCATCTCGAGCTTCTCCTCGCCCGGCATAAGCTTCTTCACGCGCAGAGCCATGATCACACGCTTGTCGGCGTACTTGAGGCACTTCTTCTTGGTGTGGACTCGCTGCGAATGCTCCGCCATGATGGCCATTGAGGACGCCATAGAGGACGACGACCGTGCAGACGAGCCCAGGCTCGTAGCCGCTTTCCCACTCACGTCGGTGAAGTCAAGCGGTGTGATCTAAAGATGGGATGGTGGATATACAAGATTTGCTGATGAGACCAGAAGCTGCGCAGATGATGGTTGTGGAGAGAAATCCGAGGACTCGAAGGATCTCTCGCGAATGGACGCTCGGAAATTAGTCACGACCGTATTCTCGGGTGGGCTGCTCATGATTATGGTTCGAAAGCGTGAGATCGCTTGTGGTACAAGTCGTGTCGATCTGTTCGGGCACTTTTTCTGTGGGATCCAACGATGAGCGACAAGAGGGAGAATTCGTTGGTACAAGTATCAGCCTGGCTAAAGTACGAAACGCCGATGATAACCAATCTGGTCGTACTGTCACAGTCCCAGGATGCGAGTCGAGCTCTTCCAATGGCGTTCAATTTTGCTACCCACAGCCATCACAAAGACGTAGAAATAAATCAAAGTGTTACACTATGGGATTTCGACCATGTTGAGTTTTGTCACCAGTCATTCGTACGTCGTTGCAGACTCGCGTCGGCGCCAAGCTGGAGCAGCAACTCGATGGACTTGATACTCTTGCCTCGCACTATATGTAATAAAGTACCAGAAGGCCATAAGTATCAGGACATCTCTAGAAATAAAGCATTGGTATCAAACTCACCTACTTTATGAATTGGCGTGTCCTTGTTCTCGCTGCCAGCGTGAGAACGAGGAACCGCACGGCGTCCTCGTGGTCCTTGCGGTGCGCGTGATGGAGCGCATTGTGGCCATGGTGATCCACCGCATCCGCCAAGGCACTAGCCTGCAATAGGGTAGCTCGCTAGGAAGCCATTTAATCAGAAATTGCGAGTCAACCAGGTTCAAGGCGAGTTGAGTTATTCGTACCTCAATGTAGCGCTGTCATCCCAAAGCGCTGTCAAAAGCAAGTCACAGATGAGATAAAGATCAATGGTGGCAACAGCAAAATCCTCGAACTAGAGTACGTCTACCCACATCCTGGGCGTTCGGGTCCATTTTCTCCTTTCTGAGTAGGTGCTGGAGATTCGCGAGGTCTCCGAGCAGCGCAAAGTGCACGAAATTGGTGATTTTGTCGAGTCCCGCGTCCTCTCTGCTCACGTGTTTGCTCTCAAAGCAGACCATTCTTCCTACTCACTTGCTTGTGGTCGTCCTCTTGACGGAAAGGCGACGAGAGACGAACTACACTTGAACAAAGCGTGATTTGATGACGAGTACAGCAGCCACAGATAGAACCGACTAACGACTTATCTTTAGCTGCCAAGGATACGCTCGCTATCTGAGCTTGAATGGATGGATGGCGACGGATACTCTTCCGCAGGCTACCATCTCGATTGTTCATGTGGCAAAGTCCAGCGTTTGAAGACGTCGTTTAAACATTTTGATCTCGCACAACATTGCGACAATTTCATCACCTCACAGGTCACAAAAAAATCGACGAAATATGGTGGGAGGTACTTCACCAAAGTAGGTTAATTTTCTAGGTTTAATTTTCTTAACTATCTGGAGGCAACAAGAGCGTGAGTCCCGAGATCTTGTGCTCCAGCGGTGGCGCAAACTTGACTGAAGCCAAGCCATCCTCCGTTTCCTTATCGCTTGCCACGCCACCCGAGCCAGAGCGCTGCATGTGTCTGAGCAGGAGCAGACGGATCATCTCCTGCTTCTCGTCCACGGGCATGCGATTTTTCACGCGTAGTGCCATGATCACGCGCTTGCCGGCGTACTTGAGGCTCTTGCGGTTCCCGCCCGGGTTCTCACCACCGCCACTCTGCTGATACTGAGCCGTCGTGGGTTTTGGCGTCATTCGCGTGCTGCACGACGACGAAGATGCCGACGGCGTGCGTGAGAGCGTCGAGTTAAGCTTGGCGTTCAGGCTCGCGAGGTCCAGTGGCGCGATCTCTGTAAGCATCGACGTCGAAGGGCAACGCGCTGTGCTCTTTGTTGATGAACCATTGCTGGCGTTCCCATTGTTGTTGGTGCCCGTGATGTGCGCCCACATACCCCCACCGAGAGCCCCGTGGGCTGACGAAGTCCGAGATGAGAGCGCGTAATCCGACGACGATCGTCGCTCGGAGAACTCGCGGATCGACGCACCGAATGTAGTGACCTGCGTCGTGTCTGCGTGGATCGCGGCCCCACGATGCTGGCGCAGCGCCTCGAGCTCTTCGTTCACACGGGCGGTCGAGATCTCGCTTGGGACCGTATCCTGTTACGAAGAGAGTAGCGATGAGACCAAAGCCTCGAGCTCCAAGGCTATTTATTATATAGATCAAGACTAGCGAAGAGCTTACCGTGACTGTACCTGGGTTCGAGTTAAGCTCTTCGAGCGGCGTTCGGTTTTGCTGTCAGAATTTGGTCAAAAACATGGAAATTGGATTTTGCAAAAACGTGGAAATTGGTTTTCTCGATACAGAAATTGGTTGTACTTACATCGTTGCAAAGGTGCGGGTCTGCGCCGTTCTGCAGCAGCACCTCGATGGACTTGATGCCTTTGCCCCGCACTATCAGTAGCATTTCGCACATATGCTGATAATGAGCAAGCCATACGCCTCGTACTGATACTGATAGAGAACAAATGACTGACCTGCTTTGTGCAGCGGCGTGTCCTTGTTCTCGCTCACGGCGTTCACGTCCATCTTCTCGACTTGGACGAGGAATCGCACGACGTTGTCCTGGTCCTTGCGGCACGCGTGGTGGAGCGCGTTGCGGCCGTTCTGGTCCACGATTTTCGTGGACGCGCCGGCCGCGAGCAACTCCTGGATGCACGCGAGCTTTCCCGTATAGCACGCTTTACGCAGGTGCAGTCGGGATACATGAGTGAGTCCATCGCAATGAAGCATTAGGATATTCGCTGTCGAGCTCACTCACCCCAGTGCAGAGCCGTCATCTCAAAGCGCTGATTCATACAGAGTTGGTTAGCCTCCCAATAGACATGCAACGCGCGGTTCAATCCCAACAGATGAGCTAAATCACGCACATCCTGAGCGTTCGGGTCCATCTTATCTTTCGTGAGCATGAGCTTGAGGCCCACGAGGTCGCCGAGCATTGCATAGCGCACGAACGTGCTCGTCCTAACGAGCGCACAGTCCTGTCTTCGGATCGCCGCGCTGCTCCTGCAGTTGCCCATAGCAGCGATTGATCTCAACCAATAGGCAGATGGCCGTTGCCAACTCACACACAAACGAGGGAGGGATACTAGGCTCTGCGGGGTGTCTAGGACAGTGATGGCTGTGATAATCAACGAAATCAAACGTGTCTAAGATACAAAAATAGCTCGTTGTATCTAATTATATGTGTCTGGGCTGCTTATTTATCTTTAGAAGCTGACCCTTATGCGAATGCTTCGCTTCACAACGCCACGTCACTGAACACCACGCACTTATTCGTCATGCACACACGCAATATGCAGGTTTCAGATTGGGTATATCTGCTCTATGGTTGGTCCCCAGCATTATTGTCAAAGCGACTTGCAAAGAAGATTGGGAATATAGAGCCATCAATCAGCGGAGCAAATTTCCAGCGAGGCTGCATTCCCGTCCCCCGAAGGAGGCAGGAGGCAACCAGGCGGTCCGATGCTCGACACCGAGACTTTGCTATTCAACTGTTTGCATCGCTTGTCCCTCACAAAAAGGCGCCCATCGCGACACGAGTTTTATCGACTCTCCACAAGGGAGAGACGCAAACACGCACGCGTACGGCATTCGGGGCGAGATTGCACGACCCTGGGACCACCACTGTGAACAGGTGATCTCCAAAAGTCCAGTTGGGGTTGGTGCGCGTGCATGCTGCCACGGCAAGCACACAACACACTCACATGCACACACACATACAGATATACACAATGCACGCACGCTAGACAGCATTGGGTTTGATGGAGAGCAGCAGCTGGAGAGGATGGCGTCACGCTCGTTCGCGTCCTGTGGGGGAGGAGCTCATGTGTGATGTTTGGAGCGCAGTATCCGAAATGAGCTCTTCAAACGGCGAGTCGGCTCTTGTTGTTGTGGTCGCCACCAGTCGTTTGTGGTTTCAGCTTTTTGGCGCCATCAAACAAGTTTGAGAGGTTTCTACCATATTTGGAAGGTTTCTATCAAATGTGTGGTTTCTAATCTATTAATCTTTTTTATTTCGAGCATTCGAGAAAAAATCGATGAGTGTACAGTAGGTGCCTCCAAAATTTATAAACCAAATGTGCCATCAAAAGCCGCAAGCTGCGAATCACGAACGAGATGATACCAGTATGTTGGCAGCTCATTCTGGATGAGTACGCGGCGTCTCGGGAAAGCAGCTGTGTCCATGTGCGTCCCGCGGGTGCCAAATGCTGCACAGTGGCATGAGCGCAGCAGTTTCCACAACATTAGCACGCGATAATGATTTCTAGAGCTCGACTTGCTGCTGGCCAACCTGAACGGACTCGGATAGTGGCCATGGCGGCGTCGGCGCTGAGTTGGTACTTCGTGCTGTGCGACGACAAAGACCACCAAGACGCTTCACGTGCGCAATGGTATCGTATTTGCGTCATCGTCGGGCTGCCGCTGCTTATGGTGCCAGTTATATACACCCAAGCGTCGGCTGCCATGAGGTACGAATGCTCCGAGTTTTTCCCGCAGCGCTCACTACTGAGCATTGTGGTGTCAACACGGCATCGTGTGCGTCAGTGATTGCATGGCCAGTGTCTGTGCATGCTTTATTGACTCTGACGTGTTGGCTAGTGAAGCAGGTGTGATGGTCTCTTAGCCCTACGCACATTAAATCCATGAACTCGCTCGCTTGCGCAGCAACAGCACGTTCCTACAGCACAGCGAGCCCCCTCTCACGTACAACTGGCATCTGCTCCTTGAAAATTTTGAAGGTGGCGGGCGATACTGGTGTTGATGGATATCAATGGCGATGGCAGCTACGCATAGCGCATGATTCCGAGCAGTCCGTCGTGCAACTGCTCATCGGCAAAATGATTCCCAACCCAGATGGCGAAGAAGCTGCACGCGCTCGACGTGCATGAAGGAAATAAAGCGACGGCCCGAGTTGCTGTACTTATGCACAGATAGCACGAGCCCATCGAGAACTTTACTTGGCCGCGTTCGTCTCCAAGTCAAGTCATGGAGCTCCACGACTACTGGAGAATGCTGGAAGTGAAAGTCGTTTGCTATTGTTTTTGTATTCGTTGTTGTTACACTTGCGTTGTCACCTCCCCATGGATGATGGCGAGCGACGACGATGACGACTTGCGCGCGAGCTCTTTGGCCAACTGCCTAGAGCGAAAACTTGTCTTTGCGCGGAGGAACTACTTGGAAACTGGAATGAATGCGCAAAGTTTTACGACCTGATGATATCCCTACGGCTCCGCTAGTGGTGGCTGAATTGCTGATCCGTGTGCGATGCTGAGATTTGGTCTTGAACATCGTTTCCGTCGACCATGTTCTCTCCAAACGACGGATCCTCGTGAGGATCAAACCCAAAACTGCTCGGCCCTTTCCCGAACGCAAGGTTGTTGTGGAACAACAGATTCTCTCTGCTTAGAGAGGTGTACTCCTCCTTGCTAGCGCGCTGCTGGTTCGTTGGCGACCCGTGCGGTCGAAATCGCGTACCGGAGGCAGTCATGAACGTCCCGGAGGCACTCTTCGTCAGCGCTGCAACTTGAATTCCCATGCTCGCAATGGACGAGTTTGACGAGACCGTCGAGTAGTTGTTCAGGAAAAGCGACGTGAGCGAATCATTCCGCTTCAGCACAGCAAACATCGAGCCAGGCATCTGCGCACCGTGTGCCAGCTGATTGTTACTAAGTTGGATGCCTCTCAGGCCGTTCAAAGACGGAGTCGCAGAATCCGAGGAGTCGATGACCATTGGCTCCACGATGTTCTTCGCACTCAAACCCTCGTGAAGAGATTGTCGAAGCTGGAACGCCTGGTCTCGCATCATTTTCTCTAGTGCGGTCGTTGACTCGGACTCCAAGAACATCCGGTGCTCAACAGGATTCGAAGTGTGTACCGGAAGGTACGCTCTCGGGTCCGCGATGACATCGTCGTCGTCGCTCTGCACCATCGAGTCACTGAACTGATAGTTGTTGTCCTCATCGTCGAATACTCTGGAGCGATACTTCGACATGGACCCTTCGCTGCTCGTGTCGGACATGCACTCTTCTTCCTCGCTGTACCGTCTTCTTCTCCTCCTGTACAGCGGGTCTTTCGTCGTATCATACTGGGAATCGTAGTCAGTGCTGAATTCCGCACCAGACGGAGATTGATCCTCGACGTCGCCAGAAGAATGATCTCCAAACATCGACATCAAATCCGACGCATATTCGTTCGATGGCTCTGAATCCGAAACTAGGTTGTCTGCATACTGGGAATAATGCTGAAGCTCTGCACGGAGGTCGTCTGAGACCTGAGTCTGCTGCTGCAAGCGGGACTCCAGCACCACGCTTTGCTCTTCGAGTTGCTTGTTTGTGGTGAGAAGCGACTCGTGCTTCTTTTGCAACTCAATCTGCAAGCAGAGCAAGACTCATGTCAGTACACTCGTAACTCGCAACACAGTACGAAAATTGCTGGTACTTACGTAAGCGAGCTCCATCGCAGCGTACTTCGGGTCGATGGACGATTCCATGCGCGGCGGTGAATCAGGTTCAGCCGGAACTGCAACATCCACCACCAATACATCATCAATGTATCGCGAACTGGACTCGATCTGATCGTTCTGGAAGGTGACACCGGCTTGGCCCAGCGCGTCAATCCAGCGAGAATTTGTCGACACCATTCCTTCCAGCAATGACCTCATGCCCGCGCTTTCTTTCTGGAGATAGTCGAGATGACGGTCAAACACGTTCAGATCAACGCGGCGCGCCTTCGCAGCGCTGTCGACTGGGTCAATGTACTTGACTTGGTGGTGGGACACGCTTGACGGTGTCGTCGGAAACTCCAGGCGAGAATTCTGCGATACAAATAAACATAACATAATCAGTGATCGTAACATGCTGATCATCATAATGAGCGGTTTGTACTTGATGAGATGGCTTCCGCGGCATCCTTCTTCGGGGCGATGCGCCGTGTCGTGCGTGAAATTTTATACCAGCCTCCGGAGGCGGCGAGCGCTGCGCACGTGGAGAGCTCGACGGAGATTCTGGCGAAAGGTCGATAATCGTGAATCGACCTTTCACTTCAGTCTTGCCTTGTCTAGTTAGTATATTAAAAAAAAACATCACATAAAGCACAGAGTTAACATTCCCCTCGGTATAAAGCCACATCGCAGTCCATTGCGCTTGCTCACCGTGGCTGAGATGCTGCTAAGTTCCTGCGCATCTCGTCGCTTGCGTGGCCGTTCTTCATGGGGCTCGTGTGATTGAAATCGTCAAAATCGGGGATATCCGTGACCTCAAATCGGCGCGGGGTGCGGTGCCGTCGTCCAGTGATTTTATTCCCCGTGTTCAGTCGCAGGCTTGACCTGGTCTCGCTCGCTCCACTCTGACTCCCCGCAGCAAACCCAAGCGACGACGACGTCGACACGCTCCGTTCAAGCGAGCCACGCAGCAACTGCTCCATCTCCTTGCTGGTGACGAAGTCCTGGAAGTGCTGTTGACTGGTCGTAGTCGTGGTCTCTGCATCTCCAACGAGCGCGTCCAGCTGCTGTTCAAACGCGAGCATGTTCTGGTGGTGGCTGCGGGAGTCGCCGGCGCTGAACGATGCCGCGGTGGGCCTCCCGGCGCGCCCTGAGCGCTTCCACGGACTCGTCGCAGCGATCATGGACATGGTCGACGCTGCAGCCGCCGACGCCGCCGCATTGGTCGCATGCTCGAGCTGGAGACTGCGCGGCATGGTGCGCGGACGGTGTGCACGTCACTTCTCCTTCTCCGCTGTCGACCGTTGCGTCCGAAGAACGGGACTAACGCTCGCCCCCTGCTTCTTCTGTGGCTCGAAAGCCGGACGACAGACACAGACACACACACGCGACGTGCCGCAGTTTCTCTTTTTCCTTCTTCGGGCGGTTTTCGTAAATGATGCGGAAGAGTGATGAGTGTGGTATTCCTTTTGAGCGGTTTTGAAGGGTTTCCGGTTTTGAAGGGTTTCGAGCAAAGGATTTTTGGAAAGCAGCACAGTGATTCACTAAGTGATTGCGACTCGACTGCTCTGGATGTAGCGGCGCATGACCTTGTGGAAAATGAGCGACTTGAGCGCGACGATGATCCGCATGGCCACGAGCTTCAAGTAGAAGCCCATCTGCGTAAGCATCACGGCGTTGAAGAGGCGTGACACGAAGAAGAAGCTGAGCCAGAGCACGAGGCTCTCCACGTCGATCGTTGTTACCGCGAACGCGTTGATCACGTGGTTGATCACGAGCGGCGCGAAGAGCGTCACGGCCACTGTGAGCACGGTCATGAGCGTGTAGAGTACGAAGACCTTTCAATAGCCATTCCAGAGCGCGCGCAGCAGCAACCCGTTCGCACGCTTGTACTCGGCGTGGAAGTGCGCGAACGCCGTAGCGCATCTGGTTCTCGGCATCGAGCTCCCACAGGTCGCGCTCGTGCAGCTGGCGCTCGTTGCCCAGGCGCATGAGCGGGTTCGCGTAGTTGAACAGCAGTCGCGAGAAGAGCAATGCGTCGGCGTGCTTGGTGGCGTTAGCGGCCGTCGGTCTTCCGTCGTCGGCACAGAGCCGTAGCCGCCCTTGGCACTCGCCGTCTGCTGGTGGAGCGCCATTTCGTCACCGTTGGGGTCGCTGGCAGGCTGGAGAATGAGAGTGAGAGAAGAGGTCAGGCACGCAGCTGCTGCTGATAGAGATGGTGGTGGCGAGCGCCCGCGTCGAGCGCCAGCACGCGGCCGCGCATCATTGCAGGTATTGTAGATGTGGAATGTGGAAATGCTCTACTACTCGGCGACGGCGACGGCGACGGCGACGGCGATACCATTGTCGCCACCATTGACAACACGGTGTTGAGTAATGATGTCGCTCAACACCGTGTCGTTCAAGTCTTCTACCCACTGCGCCCGGAAGGCCCACAGCTCGGAGAACTGATACGCGTCGTTGACAGCAGGTTGGCCTCGGAAGACCCTTACACGCTGGTAACTGCGGAGTCTTTGTTTACTGTAGTTGAACGAGCTTGTAAGTATACGCAGTATAACTTAGCATATATCACAGTACATAACAATAGAGAAATAGAGAGAGCAACACACCTGTGATCGTCCACGACAACACTTTTTTGGTGAATGATGAACTTTGTGAGCTTTACTGGTATTCCGGCGTGGATGAAGGCCGGAATCCTGCTGCTGGTGCTCTTAGCCATACCTTTGTCAGAAATGATGCGCACGCGGCAATTCCATCAGGGAGAGGAGGCAGCTGACGTAGGCGTGCATGTACCGCGAGGATCGCGGCTTCGATCTGCAAAAAGCATAAAAAAGTAATAATGGCGTAATAAGTAAAGTACATAAAATAAATAAATAAATAATTCTGCGTACCTAGGGGTGCGTAATTAAATACATGCAAATGTCCAGCGATCTTCTGGCGCTCTTGATCAACGCAATGATTCTGTCCTTCAGTCGCATCGATGTGGCGATACTGGCACGGATTGCGCCGGCAACCGTTTTTCCACGCTCACCGCGCAGAAAAACTTGCACGCTTTCCGACCGGGGAACTAAATTGGCCCGTCGTAGGCAAGCGGCTCGGTCGCTGTATCCCCATGATGTAACGGGGTGAGACGTTACGCGGCGTACACAAGTGCAGTTGTGAGGAAGTGCGCAGTGCTTGAGCCAATCTCAAGCACTGAAAACAACTAGGAGTTTGTATGCAAAGCTCGGACCTTATTCCGAGCTTACACAGAACAACTTGGGGTTTTTGTGGTAAAACGGAGAGTATATTGGCTCGGCCCCTAGACGGGTCCGAGATTAAGGAAAAACCTAAAAACCTACTTTTCATTCTGACTAAATTGATCTATTGGGAATTTAACTAATTCCGTTTTCGGACAATGTGATTGGTTAAATCAGCCCCGGTAGTTTTCATTCAGGGGAATGAAAACTAACAGACGAACGAAAACTACTTTACCCCCTTTACAATGGTGAGAATCCTTCGTAGCAAATTTCAAAGCAAAAGAGAGGTTTTAGAAAATAAAGAGGGTTTTTCTGAGTGCGGTTTTTGATGCCGTGATATTCCTTCGTAACGAGCTTTTAAAGCACAAGAGAGCAAATCCCTGGTCACTTTCTAGTTCAGTTTTCATAATAGAGAGACTGGACAGAACTGCGAGAGGTGGCTGCGAAACAATAGCAATACGGCGGTCTGTGTCCAAGTCGCACTATATAATTCAGATATTTGTTCAAAGTGGACTTCAGCATACAAAACTAAAGTCAAATATCTACATACAAACCTGCTTTTATGTATTGGAATCGTGAATACACAAAACACTACAACAATCAAATGGAGACGAGGCGATGAACGACAGAAGTACAGCAGAAGAGACAGAAGCGTTCCAAGGCGATACCGATACACCAAAGTATTGTTTCGGTATTGTACCAGTTGAGCCAGTTTATAACATTTATCAGCTAGTTTTCTGGTATTTTGATTTACCGTATCAGATGCGCCGGTAGCTGTGATCAAATTCAAATTTAAACGCGAACGGCGGCAATCGCCAAATGGGTTCGTGGCGTCAAGAGTACGAGCGCGATTGGCGCGGTTTCACGACACGCGCGCTCGCCGATTCCTTCGGGGATCAGTACAATGCACAGGCGGCAACTGATGCTGACCGATCGTACCTCGCGCAGCTGCTCAAGTCCATGGGCGTGCGCGACCACGCGGTGCCAACGGTACCCACATACGTCCGAGCAAGCACTCGTCCTCGACCCACGACCCACAACAGCACAGCAGCGACTGCATCGTACCAGGAGACGCAGCTCTTAGACGATCTCGTGAGCGATGACGAGGGCTTTGGCGGTGAATCGTTCCGCGCTGCGTTCAACACGAGCTCCATGTCGAACGTGTCCTACGTGTACAAGACCCCACAGAAGCGTACGTTTGTGTGCGTGCGTGTTGCATTAAGTTCACGAGTTGCATGGCAAATGAAGCATGGTAGATGCAATCTAACTGCTTCTGTGCTGACGTGTGTACATGATGTGTTTGTTGTATATCTTGTAGAGCGACGTGCGTCGTCGGGACACTTCTTTCCGCAGTTTTCGACGCAGGATTTCCTTCCGGAAGGAGACCACGCACGCAGGGAGAGCGCATCACAGACTCTGCGCATTCGCATGGCTGACATGTCGCCCATTGCGTCAGTGGGACACAATACTGTGCATCGCACGCAGCAAGAAGAGCGCACTTCCATTACCAGAGATGGAGGTGCTCACCAAGAAAGGACGGATGACTCGCCAGCGTCCCCATCGGTGTCTGAATCCCCAGACGCCGCGCTTCTTCGGTCAGGTGACGAAGAATTTTTGACACCGCGGCCGAACGCCAATCGACACAGAAGGCAGCACACTGGCGCTGATAGCGCAGCCCACGAGCGACAGGCGAGCGCTCTTCACGAGCTCTCAGTACACGACAGCCGCCGTGTCTACGACCTCGACGTGTCGATGCAGTCGATGAACCTGAGCGACGACGGCTTCATGATCGTCGACAACCCGGATGATGAGAAAGAAGCGCACAATCCCGATGCAGGCTCGGATCGCAGCAGAACACGGCTGGACGCAGATGATGAGGAGGATGCAGTCGCACTGGGAGCACGCAACAAAGTCCTCAAAGTGCTGTGCTTTTCCAGTGAGAGCGAGGACGAGGAGATGAATTACGAATACGGCGGTGGCTCTGCGTACGACGAGCCCGACGAGGAAATGGACCAAGCAGATGGCGATGATGAAGATGGAGATTGTGTCGTCTCGGCAAAGCAACACCAAGTTGTCAAGGTCGAGCCCGATAGCGAAGACGTCGAAATTCTGGAGGTGATGGCGCCAGTTGAGAAGCGCCCCGTGATGAGGCCACACGTAGTCAACGCGTCGCGCGAGTCATGCGACTCTGTTGACTCACACCAAGGTACGCGCTGACCATAAAGAGCGTACATTCGCTTTCAAGCTCGGGAACCATGTTGGCTCACTCGAACTGGTGATTTGTTTCATATTGCAGGACCGGTACAAGTCCGACGACCGAGGCCGATTTTCCGGACCAAGCTGCCTCTCGAGATCGAGTACCGCTACGCAATCGACCGACGACGCAAAAAGCAACGGCGAAAGAGTCTGATCCTGAAAGAGATTGGCCCGTACCGTGTGCCTGAGTTTCGCGTGGACCTGGCAACGTATCAGCAGCGGGCTGTCGCCTGGATGCAGGCGCGAGAGCAGTACCCCAAGCCGCAACCTGCGCCAAGCGCCAAGCCGAACCGATACGCTCGCGTCACTGATAAGGTGTGCGGCGGTATCCTGGCAGACGAGATGGGTTTGGGCAAAACCGTCTGTTGTATTGGCTTGATTTGCGAGTCGCTCAAGCAAATCCGTGAAGAGTGTCAGCGAGAGACCGCAGCTTCAGGGATATCGGTGCCACGGATCAAGCCGCCGACATTGATCATCACGCCGCTGTCGATCCTCGGCCAGTGGGAGAAGGAAATCCGCGAGAAGACAAACCTGAGCGTGATCACGTACCACGGCAGCTCGCGCAAGATGTACCGCACGGCGATGGAGTTCATGGGCGTGGACATTGTGCTCTCGACGTACGACACTTTGCGTCTGAAGGAGTGCAAGATCGGCCCATCATCGTCCAGCAGGAGCAGTGATGACGACGATGAGGATGGTGACTCGAGCGGACTATGTACAGAGGAGCAGAGCGCGTGGCGGGTGATCTTACGCAACACTGCGGAGGACAAGCGGTCGTTCGTGGGCTCCAAGTTGCACCAGCTCTGTTGGCACCGCATCATCCTCGACGAAAGCCACCTGATCACGAACGCGTCCTGTGCGCGCGCTCGCGCTGCGTACTCGCTGCAGAGCAAGCGGCGGTGGTGCGTGACGGGCACTCCGATCCAGAACAGTTCGAGCGACCTGGCGTCGCTAGTGGGCTTCGTGGGCATCAAGCACAAGACCGAGAGCGAATTGAACGAGATCCTGCCGCACATCATGCTCCGACGCCTCAAGACGACGGTCGACAGCCAGAGTCACGAGCCCATCCTGGCGCTGCCTGAGAAGACCGAGGAGCTGGTGCAGCTGGTGTTCGCGAACGAGGTGGAGCAAGTTTTTTACACGCTACTGCACCGGTCAACGAAGAAGCAGGTGCTGCAGTTTCTTCAAAAGAAGGACGCACAGCCGCAGTTTATGCACATCTTTGAGCTGCTGCTGCGGCTTCGGCAGACGTGCAACTCGTTTGCGCTCGTGACGCAGGACCCGGTGACGGAAGTGCCTGGCAATGGCACTTTGCTCTTGGCTGAAGCTGGCGCGACGATGATGCTAACGCAGGATGCCGACACACGGTTGATCCAGCGCGTGGAAGCGCGTTATGCAGCCAATAACGCGTCGCGTGAAGCGCTCCCACGATCCACCAAGCTAAGCGCTTTGCTGACTCATCTGAAGGCCGTGAAGGCCACGAACGAGCGCGCGCTCGTGATCTCGCAGTGGACCGGCTTCCTGGACCTGATCGCCGAGAGCCTCGAGAGTTACAACCGGTCGGAGAGCAGCAGCCATAATACGATCTCGTTCGGCAAGCTCGACGGCCGCATGGCCGCCAAGGAGCGCGAGCAGGTCGTCGCGTGGTTCCAGCAGGACCAGCGACTCGACGTTTTGCTAATCTCGCTGCGCACGGGCGGCATGGGGCTCAACCTCACGGCGGCCTCGCACGTGTTCATCATGGAGCCCAGCTGGAACCCCAGCGTCGAGAGCCAGGCGGTCGACCGCGCACATCGCTTTGGGCAATCGCGGCCCGTGCGCGTCGTGCGCTTCATCATGAAGAATACGATCGAGGAGCGCGTGGTGGAGCTCCAGAAGAAGAAGCGCGAGCTCGCGGCCACGTTGCTGAGAGACGCAGCGACGAGCGCAGCTGGAGCGACGCGGCTGACACGAGCCGAGCTCAAGCAGCTCTTCACGCAGGGTTCGTCTTCCCAGGACTGACTGGTGAATCGGCTGGAGAGGAATCTCATAGAGAGCGGTTAGATATATTGAATTTTGTTGGTGAGTCTAGATTGATTAAGTTATAGAGGATACAATGTCGTGGTTGCGTCTTGAAGGTTGTCACTTTGCCTACTCGTCTATTGCTTGCTGACTACGACGAAGGAATGTGCTTAATGCGCCAGTGAGAGACTCGCGGCGCGTTGGCGTTTCTTGGAGCTGGCGATGTCGCTTTTGTTCGTCAGCTGCTTGGGTTTGAGCACGCGTGGCGACGTGTTCGCTGCAGAAAATGGCGAAAGGAAAAGAGCACGTGACATACTACTGGAAGTAGCTGCAGCTGGGGCTTGCAGCATTTGCTTCAGCGACTCAATGTCCTCCATGACGCTCATGTGCGGGTGGTTCTCGACCGCGATCGGGCTCGACGTGACGTCCAGATCCCGTTGAGACGACTGCTCTCCCTCTTCCGATTGCGAAGACGACTCGTGTTGTGGGAAGGTTGACAGGTACACGCGCTGGACTACGTTGTACGCTCCTGTGAACTCGTCTGTTGTTAATGAAGTCGAGGTTATGCGAAGCGGAGAGAAGCTGACTGGAAGTGATGCTGCAGAGTACGAGCCGATGATGAGCTGCACTGCAGCAAGAGCCACGCTCGAAGCCTTGCAGCTGATCGAGCTGTAGTCTAGAGATGGATCAATATGAAGGTCAGATACAACTGTCAGCAATTTGGTTCGAATGTCAAACCCATTATTCTGTGTGTGCATGTGTACCTTCTGCGACGAACTTGAGGAGCTCCGTGACTGATTCCATGATCTCCTTTGCGTCTTCGAGCGCGAGCACTTGCACAAAGTCGCGTGCGAACGTGAACTCATTGGGCGGATTGAGTTCCCAGTTTAGGATGCGCAGCAGATGCACTTCCACTCTGCAAAAGTCCTGCTTAGTGAACCTCGACTCGCACAGTAAGCTGAGTTCGTCCTGTTCATGCAGACAGAGAGCATGTGAGCTCTTTATGCATGGCTTTTGAGAACAGCAAGCACTTGCATTTGCACAGGCATACGCACCAACGAAAGCGGCTCTGGGTCGTGCATCTTAGACGCCGAGAACACGCAGACGAGCGAGAGCAGCTGCATCATGATCTTGTCGACCGACTCCACCGACAGGAACTGGTCCATGTACGAGATCGCGCAGCCGATGGTATCTACGCTCAGGTCAAATGCTTTGCCAGTCTGTAGCCATTTCCACAATGAAATGCAGCCGTCAGCACAATGCGCATCGAGTCCAGCGGCAACACGACGACAAGAACACAAGACACACACACACCTCAAACATCCATCGGCAGATCTTGACGCGCCATGCGTTCTTCATGCCGTGTCGCTGGGTCTCCTTCATGCAGTCATAGTCGCGGATGTAGCGGCTCTTGGTCTCCTTGTCGAGTGCGAGGCGGATCGCTTCCAGCACCTGCGCCATGGGCTCGTCCTCGTCGCAGCGGTCGTCCCACACGACGACCACCGCGCCTTCTGCAGACTCGCTCTGGTTGCCAAGATCGCAGTTGTTGTTGTCTTCGTGATCGCGCTCGGGCTCATGCTCAGCGGCGGCTGCGCACTGCTGCTTGCCATCTGCACACTGGGACGCAATGATGCTCTTCGCCATGGTGGTTGCTGTCCGACTCGTGCGCGATGTGGTGCAAGTACGCGAGTGTTCAACCAGCTGAAGAATGCGCACAGACGCTCGCTTGTTGCCCCTCTCTACCGCTCGCTCGCTGCGGCAACCTTTCCTTTCAGCGCGTCTCTCCCTGATTGAGGATAGGAGACTGGCTGGCTGGATTGGCATGCGCGCATTTCAGTCATTTCAGTGATGCGCCAATTGGCGCCACTTGCCTCCACCTGCCATCTGATTGGATGAAATTGGAAAAATTATCAGCCAATAGAAATTACTTTTAAATCAAATGTGAATTTATCCAATCATAACGTGTCCCTTGTCGAAAATTTTCCCGCAAAAAACAAATGACACACACTCTCGAAAGCGAAGTTGCACTTTGCTTTTTGCAAAAAACTGCATCGAGGCTGCATTGAAGGTGCGTTCACTGGGCTTGGCTCTTTCAGCAGAACACAATGCAGCACGCAGCAATTAACCGCTTCTTGTATATCTACCACAACGCAACAACTTGGTACTGTATGCCTGGTGTCTATTTAACAGACTCAGTTGTGGTAGTGGATCTGCCTGGTGCAGGCAGTTGGACAAAATGACACAGCTTTCCCTCAAAACAACAAAACAAATCGCTCTTGTCAAAGCAAATTACGTTTACAGTCTTCCATTGGATTCCGGCAACCTCCATGATGGCGTTACCTTCAAAATACTATATAAATCAGCTCGCTTCGCAATTTAAAAAAGGAAAGGTTCACGTGGGCTCATTTTTTTAATTTCAATTTGAGCGGGAAACAGAAAAACATAATGCGCATTGTATTCGCACTTGTTGAAGTCACGTGCAAAAGCACCTTCGCCATTCACCAATTTGACAGCGACCATGAAGAAGCCGAGCCGAAACAACGTCAAGCTCTCACCCGACCAGCAGCGTGCTCTCCTACAGCCTAAATGAACAAAAAGGAGCTCACTGTCAGGGACATCTATAATATTTATATTTTAGAGTCAATGCGGTGGTGCAACGACGCATGCGACTCAGTCACCCAGGCGTCCGTTTCCAACTGCTGGAGACATACAGGTATTCTCCCTGAGGTTATGTATGAACTGATGCTTGGCATTGCTAGCATGCATATGGAGCCAATGTCATTACACTATATTCTGAACTAATTCAAATCCAAAGTTTAACCATTTTGTTTCTATTTGAATTGACACAAGTCAAACTCCACCAATTGCGTCATTGATGAATCGAAATCCCGCCAATCAAAAGCATTTGCGACTCTTATCGGGACTTTCATAAATATAGAATGTGATTTGCTGATTGAAGACCTGCATTATTTTATACTCTGGAAATTTTGTAACGGATAATAACCTCTGTTAATCTATATTGATACCACCTGCCGGAATCCAAGGGAAGACTGTACTTGTCATTATAAAACACTGACTCTATATTTCAATATCCCTCTCTATTGTATATTAGACTCTAGAATTGTCCCCTTCGTTATACAAAGGATTAGTGCATGAATGTCCACGTTGAAGGCACGTCACTGTTCGATTTTGAGGCAAACAGCGAATGAGATTCGCGCCTCGCTTTAACGATGCGCGCGTCATTTCCCTTCAACCCTCTCGCTCGACAATTACTCTCCTCACGCACATGCCCGCGCGGTCTCCCAGATCAAAAGGTCGAGAACTTCAACTGCCCTCAGTGCGGAATTCGCCCCGTGGCAAGCAAGCAGCAGCAGCAGCAACAAGAGAGAGGAACGTACGTCAGCTGAAGCACGTCGACGGGCAGCATGGACACGTCTTCAAGAGGGCGCGGGCGCGGGCGAGGCGGACGTGGCGCGCAAGGACCCGCGAGAGGCTTCGGCCGCGGACGAAGTGATGGCGGCGGCGGTCGTGGCCGCGGTGACGGCAGTGGTCGTGGTCGAGGTGATGGCGGCGGCCGCGGAGGAGGCTACGGACAAGGTCGCGATCACGGATACTACAACGCAGGAGGCGGCGGCGGTGGTCGTACTGGACGTGGCGCGTATGGTGCAGGTCGTGGCCAGGGCTCGAACTGGAATAACCAAGGTGGAGACAAGAACCAGAACTCGAGCAACCAGCAGCAGCAGCAGTCGCAACGACTACCTCAAGGGTTCAAGTTCGATCCGACGGCAAGCAAGACAAACCAGTTTGAGCGATTCATCTTCACGGGTCTGCAGCGTTGCCCGGCACACAAGCTGCAGAAGCTCATTCAAGAATCTGGTACGCTGTGGGCCGATTGCTGGCACAAAGCGGCCGAACTGCTGAACTTGCAGTTGCGAATCGTGCTGTCCGCGTTGGCGCGACTTCCATTTTCGAGCAACATCGAGCCGCCACACATTCGCGATGTGAGTCATGGCGTGTTCAGTTTGGTGGGGTGGCTGACGACCGGCGCGACACAGCAGTGGGCTTCGGTTGACTTGAGTGAGGCTAAACTGGAAGTGGTCGAGCTCGTTGAAAAGCTGTTTGAGGTGAGTTTGTGAAATCGTTGTGATATGTGGCTTTCCTACCTGCTTCTAACATTTTATGTGTCGATGTGTCTTGCCTCTGCTTATGTAGCGCCTCATCAAGTTCACATGGAGAGTGCCCAAGGTCGATGTGGAGAGTGCTCTCACGGATATGCTGAGTGAAGCGGAAGGACTTCTCGAAGGTCGTCACGCGTCGCATCGAGCAGCTCGCAACCGTATATCAATGCTCTTCGAGCAACTCGAAATCAGTTGGACGGTAAAGACTGCTGAAGCCTTAGCGGACACCACTGGAATCGCTGTTGACAGCACGACTGGATCACCAGTTTCTCTGAGCTGGAAGCATCCCACCGTCGGCTGGTTGGCGGATTGGAACCATTTCCAGCCTCTCAAGCTCCCGAAGATGAAGGTCCCTGGCGGAAAGGGCAATGGCGTGTACGATTCGCCAGAAGAGTACTTCGAGTCGACGCTTAAGCTGTGGGTTGGCATGACGTTTGTCGACGGGAACAATGCGCTTCTTCCGCACTGTACCGTGAAAGGCGCTGGCGACAAGGTCTGTGACCAACCGCTTTGGCCAATCTCGTCAACCGGTCCGAGTGGTGGCAGTGCTCTTCGCTTCGACTGCAGATCCAGTCGTTGCACTCGCAGCGTGGAGTTCATGTGCGTTAATCGCAAGCACGACTACGGGTTCTGTCGCTTGTGTGCGAACCAGCGACAGGAATCGCTCCGTGGACCACCATCCACGCATGCGTCAACTCATATCTACGATGGTTTCGTGACGGCGGTGCAGTACGACGGAACGATCTACATTGAAAAGTTTGAATCTCGAAAGCCACCGATGGGCAATGTCCATTGGAAAACGACAAAGCGACTCGCGTGCCCGAACCTTGTTGGTGTTGTGCTTCTTGAAAGCCGTGGTGGGTCGCTTCGATTGACCGATGACATTTACTGGGCGAGGGTGGCGCTCCATGGCAACAGTCGAGACGAGTTCCGCGAGCGTGAAAAAGGCAAAGTGGCACTCAGTCTCTTGAACTACTCGAGCGACAGCAGTCCAAACCCGCTGCTTGAAAGAAACGTCCCGAAAGGCGCAGCTGTTGCGATTATTGATTGCCAGACGTTTGTGCCCGAGTTCATCCCTGTTCTGACTGCGCTTGAGCGACAAAGCGAAATGCCAATGCCATTCGAAAGCGGCGCGCTGCTGAATCTGCGCAAACGTTCAGCGATTGCCTTCCCAGAGGCTGCTGCGGGATATCAAGGCGATGACGGTATCGACGATGATGTTCTCCCATCATTTGCATCGACCAACAGCGACGACGATGACCAGATCACAGTTAGTTCGTTGCAGCGTGAGACGCCATTGAATCGGAGGATTGAAGACCTCATTTCTGAGAGCGCACTCGATCCGATCGTGCAAATTCGTCGAGACGGGCGTTTGCGTTCGCAGCTTCAGTTTCGACTGCTCGAGCTGGTGCAATTGGCAACGCTGGACAAAGGACAGCTCGAGAGCTTTCTGGCCGCGCTTCGATTCCCGGTGCACTGTACGCAAGGTCCACCTGGTACAGGCAAGTCGTATCTTGGCGTCGTGGTCGTGCGAGCGCTTTTGATTATTCGCAAACTGTGGATGAAAGTGTCCGGTTTCGTCGGCGCGCCACCGATTTTGGTTCTTTCGTACAAGAACCACGCCATTGACGAGTTCTTACTGGATCTGGTGCGCAAAGAGCCGTCGATGAACCACAGCACGAGCCAGAGGACCCCGTATGGCTACTCGCCGTATCGTCCGCTGGTGCGCATTGGAGGTGGGTGCAATGAGCCCGAGCTCTCCCCTTACCAGGAATACAACGCACCTCGCACATCTGATGAAGTGAAAAAGCTCACAGTGGAGATTGGTGAGTTCCATAAGCTACAAGACAAAGTGCATCGCTTCCGCGACAAATTTACGGTGATCAGAGAGTTGCAGTTTGTGATGCTAGACAAGGATCTGTCAGGTCACGACGAAGAGCGAAAGAAGCGCGACAAGAAAGTGTGCCACGATGCCGCAGTCGAGCTCAAGCAGGTTGGTGGCGCTATCATGGCGTGTATGAAAGCACTGGACGATCCTGCGACTGAAGACGCCGACACCGACGGCACTGTCAGCGAAGATGTGGAGACAAAGACTCAGCGACCTATGAAGACTCTTGAAGATGTGATTGGCAATGGTGCGAGGTCGCTGACGAAAGCCAACATTCCACTGCTGTACGATGGTATCCGCCACTACGACCCCTCCATGGATCCCGCTGAAATTCTGCATCACTGGGTCTCGGGCTTTGTGCCTTTACCGGCATGCGCTGCGACGTACTGCGAAGGGATCTCTGACGGCGAGAGCTTGTTTTGCAGCAACCATCGTTGCCATTTCCTGTTTGGTGACCACGAGGGAGCGCGCTGCGAGGATGTGATCACGGAGAACCGGAAGTTCTGCGCCAGTCACGTTTGCTTGAGCAACCACTGCAAACGCTCGCGTGTCAGCGAAAAGCAGCTTTACTGCAGTCATCACTTGTGCTTCGTGTGCCTGGCAGACGTGAGTGTAGAAATCGCAGGCAAGGCCATCGAAGGACCGCCACGCAACGCTTGCGAGTTGCACCCGCTGTGCTGGAACTGCGACGCTGATGATGGCTATTGTTTGAGCCTGGCGATCCCAGGCGACTCGTACTGCAAAGCTCACGTCAAGCTGGGATGTCAAGCTGTCAAGAAAGATGGCAAGCCATGCAAAGGTCTAGCGATCTCGCGCAGCGTGAAATTTTGCTACGATCACAGAGCTCAACATATCGACAAGACAGTACCGGAGGCAGCAGCGATTGCGAGTCAAGGCAGTACTACAACCTCAAAATGTCACTCGCAGAATGCAAAGGGAAAGCCATGCAACTCGCGACCGCTACCAGGAGGCAAGTACTGTTCAGCCCATCTGTCGAAAGCAAACGAAGGTGTGACGAACATGGGCTCAGCCAAGTCACTGGAGGTGGCCGAAAGCGGATCTACTGAGAAGAACGATTCATCGTCGAGCATCGGTGTCGCAACGGGTGAGAGCGAGCAAGTCAAAGGATCTACTCCAGGCCTCCAAGATGCACTTGACCTCAAGAGTTCACCAGATAGCATAACCGAGGACTTGGCAAACGAAGAGAGCGCAGGTGATGCGGTCGACGACGAAGATTTGGAGATGTTCTCGTGCTCTTCTGGAAGTGAAGGTGACTTCGATGCTGAAAACTTTAATTTCGACAACTACGACGAAGTCGAAGAATCGGAGCACCTGCAGCATTTGCGCGAAGTTGATGAGATTGCGGACGTCGTGAAGGAAGACAAAGACATCTCAGATGCAGATGATGAAGAGAAGCGACAAGAGAACGACTACTTCGAATTCGAGTTGACGCCGGGTGCTGTCGATGGCGTTGCAGCGACTGTTCTGTGGAGCTGGGAGATGTCTTTGGCTACGCGTTGGGCTTGTGTCAACGCGCTTCTGAACCAGTGGGGGCCTGCGTCCCAACTTCTGCTGCAAACGCTGAAGCACGCGATCAGTGCTGCGAAGAAGCAAATGTACTTTGAAGAACTCAAGCAGAAGGCGCGAGCGTTTGAAGGAAAAGCAGTGATTGGAGGCACAATCACAGGCTGCGTTGCACGTCTCGAGGCGATTCGCGCGACCAACCCATTCGCGATTTTGGTCGAAGAAGCCTCGGAAGTCCTCGAGCCGCTTCTGTTCTCGTGTTTGTGCTCCAGCACGTGCAAGCTCGAGATGATTGGCGACCATCTGCAGCTCCAGCCGTCGGTAATGTCGAAATTTGACTTTGAGCGCGTCAACAACATTAACATCTCGATGTTTGAGCGTCTGATCCGCTCGCCACCGTCCAACCTCGTGCCAGCATCAGTCCTGTCGATTCAGCGACGCATGCGGAGAGATATTTGCGATCTCACTCGCGAATTCTACGTTGACATCGCGGAGATTGAAGACCACGATGTTTGCCTGACGAAGATAATTCAAGCTCCTGTGGTGAAGAGGCATTGGAAGGCGCTCGCAAATGGCCCAGCGCCGAACTTGTTGCCGTTCGCCGAAGGAAAAGGAAGAGAGGTGCCTGGAGTGTCGCCGCATCTGTTCTTCTGGGAGCACTCGGGCGCAGAAGAGCGTGCGCGAGTTGGGCTTTCACGGATCAACCCAAGTGAAGCTGAGATGGCGTGTTCGCTTGCCAAGTATTTGGTGACCTGCGGTGTACCACCAACTTCGATCGCAATTCTGACACCATACAAAGGGCAGCTGATGTTCATGCGAGACCTGCTGATGCGCAAGTACGAGCTTGTGAAGTTCACGAAGCAGGCGACCGGTCCGCAAGCAGGACAGCAGAAGCTTTCGCCTTCGTGTGTGCTTTCGACGGTCGATCGCTTTCAAGGTGACGAAGCAGACATCGTGATCATCTCGCTGGTCATCGATGGCAAGTCGAGAACTCCGTTTGTGAAATTGCAGAACCGCATGATCGTGCTGCTCAGTCGGGCGCGCATCGGCATGTACGTGATTGGCAACACCACGTACTTCGGCGAGACACCACACTGGAAGGCGACTCTCGACTTGCTTCGAGAGACAGCGCCGTCGGACAACACCGCTGAAGTTGATGAGGAATGCCGTGCTTTCGACGGACCGCGCATTGGTACAAAGCTCCCTTTGTGCTGTCCACAGCACAGACAATCGACAGCGCTTGCGAGCAAGAGCGGGGACTTGAAGCTCTCGTTTTGCAAAGTGGTGTGTGAGGAAACGCTTCCTTGCTCTCACGAGTGTGGCTTGCGATGTCACTGGCCGCACATCACGAACCACAACCAAACGTGCAAAGTGCCCATCGAGTCGCCTTGCGTGGATCACCCACGCTCGATGGCTTGCTCGTATTTCTGCATGTCGTCTGGAAGGAGCGACATTGCGTTAGCGTTGAGAACCTATCGCTGTGACGTCGACGAGATGCTTGAGTTGCCGTGCTCGCACGAACAGACGCTGAAGTGTGCTGCAAAAGCCGAAATCCTGAGCGGAAAGCAATCGTATCCAGTCTGCACAGAGAAAGCGATCACGCCGTACGTGTATCCGACGTGCAAGCACTTGAAGAACTGCAGCTGCGTTGACTTTTACCGCTTCACCGCTGGACGCGCGCCACCCTGCGATAAGAACGAAGAGTACTTTGCTTCGTGCGGCCATCGCGTGGTTTTGCAATGTTACCGGCGCACGGAGATCCTGGCTGACCCGTCCAAGTTTGTGTGCAAAGAGCGCGTCACGACGCGACTTCCGCGATGCGGACACAATGCGACCGTCGCGTGCCCGATCGTGAAAACGTTTGATGCGTGGACTGGTACAGCGCTCACGACCCATGGAGTTGTGTGCGAAGGCATCAGCTTTGGACCAAAGGACTACTCGTGTGCTGAGGTTGTCACGTTTCGACGTAACTGCGGCCACGAAGAGAAGATGAAGTGCGAGCAGGCTTTTGACATCGCTCGCTCACCTCCACCGTGTCGCAAGGTGGTGTCGTTTGTGAATCCAGAATGCGGTCACACTTATCGGACGACGTGCTTTGAAGCTGCGAAGTTCGATGATATCGTCGCACGAGCGCTTGATGAGGACGAGATTGCGAAGGTACCACTGACTCGCGTGGATGAGAGTGAGCGTGGTGCTGAATTCCGCAACATCGGACTTGGCATTCGGTGCAGCGAAACAGTCTTGCTGACTCGAAAATGCCAGCACAGCGAGCAGGTGACGTGCAATGCAGCTCGTCATTTGACCACAACCTGCAAGGAGCTTGTGGTTGTCTCGAACCCATGCTGTGGACATCAAGTGCGTATCCCTTGCGAGCATGCCGAGACGTTAAACCAGTGGCAGCCGTGGTCTGTTGCTCTTTATGGAGGCGGTGAAGCAGCGAAGACATCTGTTGCGCTCCTTCATGAGAACGGCGTCTTGGAGGACACGTTGTCCCCTCCGCTCTCACTACCTGCAGCGCTCGCGTCGCTTGTCAAGGAGTGTAAACATTCGCTGCTATTGCGCCGTACGAATAGTTGCGGGCACGAGCTTCGCATGAAGTGTGGAACAGCGATGAAGCTCTTGAGCTCCGACGGCAAAGTGAAGGCTCCTCCTTGCTCGGAGCAAATGACGAAGGCGCGCGTGCCATGCGGCCACGAGATACAGGTGCCATGCTCACAAGACATTTCGTCGATGAAGTGCAATCTTATGACGGACAAGCAGTGCTGGAACTTTGACCAGTGCGAAGCAACTGTGAAGGCCGCTTGCTCGACTGTAAATGCTGTTGTGCAGTGCAACTCGAAGACCACGTGGAAGTGTGGACAAGGTCACAGTTTTCAGATCCAGCAGTGTAAGCAGGGCATCCCAGCGCAATGTCCAAGTTGCTCGCGCGACAATCTGGAGTCTGAGATCAAGGCAACCACCGAGATGCTTGAGAACTCCGAGTTTCTTGAGTGGCCTCCCAGCGATCCTGTTGCATTCGTTCTCCCACTCACAGGCGCGAACTGCAGAGCGATCAGGATGGGTCCTGATCAACAGCGAGGCTTTCTGATGCGCAAGCTGGCACTGTTGGGGAAGTTCAAGAGGTCGATCGATAAGATCAAGGACATTTGGTCGCGCCCAGTGTTCCAGCCAAAGCTGATTCCAATTTTTGCGATCCTTCCAAAGAAGAATCTCAATGCTGCGTTGGATATCAAGAGCTTCGAGATGAAGGACTTTGGGAGCACGAACAACCAGGGGATCCAGGTGAAAGAAGCCACGCAGGCGAATGTGATCGCACTGCTCAGCCAACTAAAGAAAGTGACGACACACGCGGTCTTTGGTGTGGCGTACAGTCTGGCCATTTGCACGGATACCACTGGTTTCCCGAAGAACGGCAAGAGGAACGTTGCAGGACTGCAGGTGCGATGGATCAACGATCAGCAAGAAAAGTTTGGCTTCGACGCGTTGTTTACTCGACTAACTGGATCTGCCACAGGAGAGGGCACACTGACGCTTTGGGACCCACATGCTGCGTTTCCGACCCACGAAGTGGTGCTGAACGCCGAGAATTCGATTCCAAGCGCGCTCGTTGGTCGCTTTCCGACGGCGTCAAGCTGGCGTGCGCAGTCTCGATTCGTCGTGTTCACTCGTCCATGGACGCAAATCACCCAATTGAACAAGGCGAACGTCAATCAGCAATCCAGTGTGTTTGACAGTTGGGGCAACTCGGAGTACCTGGACAAGTTGCAGCCGCTGCTTGTTGCCGAGTTTTCTTGGGCGAGTGGTATTCAAGTGATCCAGTCGTGGGATGGCAAAGCGTTATGTGTTGCTGGCGACACTGCTCTCCCTGCCGCAATTGAGCGTGAGCTGCGGGAGAAGCTGTCGTTTGTGGCTGCGGCCTCAGGCTCATCGCCAAGCGCTTCGCAGAAGGCCAAAGCCAGCGGCTCTCGTCCTTTTGCTGGGATCAACTACCTGACGAACATCGTGAAACAGCAACCGTTCCAAGAAGCTGACTTGCTAACCTCATTGGAACACCTCGCGATTCAGAAGGCGAACTCTCAGGGCGCCGAAACGAAGCTGACTGCGTACGTGTCAACCACCAAGAGCACACCAGGCGGCTACTGCCATCCACTCGTGCTGATCGCGTTTGCAAGACTTGCGTCGCGCAAGAAGAACTCGCGTGTGCAGCCAATCGAGTTTCTGAAGATATTCAGAGAGTTGTTTCCTGAAGCAGTCGGCTTATGGTTCTCACCTGACGAGCGCGCCTTGTTTGAATCCACGGGAGCGAGGTCATCACAAGCAGGAGGTGACAAGAAGCGCTCACCGGATGATATGTCGTTTGAAGAGAGGTGGAGCTTGATGAAGCAAAAAGATGGCTGCAACTCGGACGCCATGGATGAGCTGCTCAAGATGGTTGGACTGCGTCGTGTGAAGGACTCGGCACTCAAGTTGTTCAAGAGCGCGCTGGCGTTGGGCAAGATGGAGGCAGCGAAGCGCAAGAAGAATGCACCGGCGATGAATTATTGCTTCATGGGGAACCCTGGCACTGGCAAGAGCACAGTTGGAAAACTGTTTGCGCGCATCCTGAACGACTCGGGCATGCGCCGCAACAAGAATGTCGAGATGTGCGGCGCGCAGGAGGTGAAAGACGACGGCCCAGTTAAATTTCGAGACAAGATCAAGAATGCGATGGGCGGCGTGATTTTCATCGACGAAGCGTACGAGTTGGACCCTATGGGCGACCCGAAGGGGAAGCCGATTGTCGCCGAGCTGCTCACAGCGGCAGAAGACAAGCGCGATGACCTGTCGATCATCCTTGCGGGGTACGAAGAAGACATTCAGCAAAAACTCTACAAGTACAACGATGGCATCAAGAGCCGTTTTGAAGAAATTCACTTCGACGACTTTGACGAAGCGGACCTGAGAGTCGTGTGGGATGGCCTGCTCGTTGAGAAGGATTGGGAGGACGAAGGCAAGTGCGGTGTGATCGCATGTCGACGCCTTGCTCGCGGTGCTGGAGTCAAGGGTTTCGGGAATGCGCGTGCAGTACGCAAGTTGTTCGAGAAGTCTACGCAAGCAGCGATGGCTCGTGAGGATTTCAACGGAATCACTGAGATCCGCACCGTCGACGTGCTTGGAGAGCGGCCAACGAAAAACCCAAAGCTCCACGCTGTGCTGAAAGAGCTGAACGACAAGATTGGCTGGCGCGCGATCAAAAACAAAGTGGTCGAACTGGTCAAGATTTGTGACAAGAACTACGAGCGCGAGCTCAATGGTGTTGACACGATCCCCGTGAGCATGAACCGTCTTTTCCTGGGCAAGCCAGGCACTGGCAAGACGACTTGTGCAGCGATCTACGGGCGCGTGCTGAAGTGCCTCAACTTCTTGTCGATTGGCGATGTTGTCAAGAAGACTGCGGGCGATTTCATCGGTCAGCACGTGGGTCAGTCGCAGACCAAGACAGTGGACATTCTCAAGATGGCCAAGGGCAAAGTCATCGTGATCGACGAAGCGTACAACCTCGACGACAATCTATATGGCAAGCAGGTGCTCGACGTGCTGGTGGAGAAAGTGCAGGGCAACGAGAACGACGACATTGCGGTAATCCTCATCGGCTACGAGCAGCAGATGCTCGAGATGCTCCGCACGCAGAACCCGGGGCTCGCGCGGCGGTTCCCGAAGGAGTATGCATTCTACTTTGACGACTACTCGGAGCAGGAGTTGCTCGACATCTTCCTGGCTGCGTGTGCGAAGAAGAACGTGCAATGTCCACTGAAGGTCTCGGAGCTGGTGATCCGCCAGCTTTCGCTTCAGAAAAGCCAGGCGAATTTCGGCAACGCGGGTGCAGTGGAGCTGATCTTAAAGAGCGCAATTGCGAACGCCAGTGCGCGTCCACTCGATGGAGACACGATCACGCTCGTCACGGAGGATGTCGAGAACGATGTGATGAAGCGCGCGCGGCTGGAGAGTGCTGCTAGTGAACCATATCAGCACCAGAACGACGACCCACTCGCTGTGCTCAATGGCTTGTACCGCGTGGAGCACATCAAGGACAAGTTGCGCCAGATCCAGACGTCAATCCAGGTCGCACAGGACGAAGGCAGTGACATCCCAAAGATTGGCCACTTTGTGTTCCGTGGTTCGCCTGGTACTGGGAAGACGACGGTCGCGCACACAGTGGCGAAGATCTTCCACCGCATGGGCATCCTTGGGACCGACAAGCTCGTTGAGACCTCGGGGCTCAACTTGACGGGCGAGTACGTGGGCCAGACGAAGAAGCGTGTCGAGGAACAGCTCGGCCAAGCCCGTGGTGGTGTGCTGTTCATTGACGAGGCGTACGAGCTGGGCAAGGGCCATTTCGGCGAAGAAGCGATGACATCGCTGGTCGCGGCGATGACGAATCCGGTGTATGCTGGCATGGTAATCATCATCGCAGGGTACCCGCGCGATCTCGACGAGATGCTGGACCGTAATTCTGGACTCAAGAGCCGCTTCACGCGCTATGTGGACTTTTATGACTGGGAAACGGACGACTGCGTCGAGTTCACGCTGGCGACGAGCAACCGCGAAGGGTACACACTGTCGCAGGATGCGCTCGCGTGCGTGCGCCGCACGTTTGAGGCCCTGCGTGCGCTGCCCATGTTTGGCAATGGACGCGACGTGATGCAGCTGTGGCACGAGATGATCGACTGTCGCGCGCAGCGCGTGAAAGGAAACCCTGAGCTGGTCAAGACGATCACGCTTGGAGATGCCGAGGCGGCGGCGCGCACGGTGCTCGTTGGTCGCAAGCCTGCGTCAGGTGCTGCTATGCGTCAGAGCTCGCCGTCGAGTGGTCCGCCGCTTGCACTGGACAGCTCGTTTGGCAATGCGCCACGCCAGAATGTGGACACGAGCGTGGATGAAGGAAACAAAGAGAATGAACAGGAGGACGAGGCGGAAGAGGAGGTCGTGGACCGCTGGAGCCGCATTGCGCGCGATGTGGGCGTCGCAGACGACACGTGGGCCGAGCTGGAGCGCGCGAAGCGCGACTATGACGAGATGCTGCGTGCGCTGCAGGACGATATCGACAAGAAGTCGCAGGACGATGCGAAGGCCAAGCTTGAAAAGTTTATTGCGGTGCAGGAGAAGCTGCGCCGGCTGGCCAAGTGCCCCATGGGCTTCGTGTGGCTCCAGAGTGGCGGTGGATGGCGCTGCGCCGGTGGCAGCCACTTTGTCTCGGACGCCGAGCTGGAGCGAAATTTTACGTACTAGCAGTCAGAAGCTACGAAGCGAGAGGAAGAGAGCGTAATGTGTTGTTGTTATATGCATACATGTGATATTGAATTAAAATAACTTTGCATGTCTTGTTGGTCGCCGACAACTTCAACTTGGTCATGACGATTCGCGATTTCAGCGGTGCGTGCCTTTGCGATAGACAAAAATACGCTTGAGTCTGTCCCAGATCCCATGAGAGCAGGCTCCCAATAACGCTGTCGCTGTCGCAATGCTCGCATGTTCGCCCAAGAACGTTCGACAACGAAACCCCTGTGTGGAGATTGAGAGAGAGCTCGAGCCTTAAGCGGACCCATTCATGCTCCACGTACCTCGCCTCTACACAATACATGGCTGGTATTGTTGAGAGCTCATTACCCCATCGAGTCAGTTTTTCTCTAGCCATTACGCTCATGGAGCTCCCAAAGAAGGCTCGCCCTCTACCAATTGGGATGGCGCCCGGTTGGGACGGCGCCACGTCACCCACCTGGGCAATTGGCAGGCAGTTGACAGGCTGATGCCGCAGCAAGAGAACGGGGTCTCAGATGCCGGCACGGGCACCGCGTCACGAGCCCTGAGCAGCTCGCGTGCCTCCGCCCAAGCAGCGCAGCACACGAGGCGCCAGGTCATCATTATTGTCGACACGCAAAAGGGAAGCTCTTTTGGCAAGCTCTGTGGTGCACTGAACGTATTTTCGAACTTTTAGGTGACCAGTTGACGCAAGAGTGATGATCTTGAAGCGTTTCAGATTTTGTTGATCATAAAGAAAAAGCAAAGCCATACATGTTTCAAGCCAGATCTCCCCTTAAAGCATAAATGATACAGCTGCACTTCCGGAGCGAGGAGTGCACCGTCTGCCCGCTCTCTTCTTCCCCCCTCCCACTCTCTTGCATTAAAATTTGAGGGACCCCGGTCTCATAAAACTTCATTTAAAGATTCTAGTAATTCATGTCGAGATTTCATACAGACATGTATGCTCTAAACTTCTTCTAAAATGTATTCTTTTATCCATACTTGAGATCACTTTTTCTGAGTCAAATACATTTAAATAGCGCTATGCATACTCTGTCCACCATTTTCAGTCCCCAGCTGCTCTGGTTTTTCTCGCTCGCTTTTGTATTCTCGCTCGCTTTTTCCTGTCGTCATTTCGCAATTGATTCTCGATCCCCAACAGCCGCATAAGCAAAGCGTGCTGTTCCTGTCTTGCTTCTGCCGCCAACGCATACAAAGTTCAAGTCACTTGCGTCGCAACAATCACCTCTCGAGAAGCAAAAGCGGAGACTCCAGAAAGCAAGCAATCACATCGGAGACACACACACGCGCGCGACGTCTTGTAAGCAAGCACCACTAGAGAACACCAGCACCAACCCTCCTCCATCTCTTCGTCTCGCTGTCCGAGTGTGTCTGCGTGCGGCTGTGCGTTGTCCCTCGGCTCGCAGCTCCCTTCGAGAGCGTTTGTTCCTGCTGATCCGTCTTGGTGTTGACGAGACGCTGAGTGAGTCCTCGCCGAGTGAAGAGACTATCGAGCGACAAGCATGGGCATCGCGGACTGGTGGGTACAGCGCGGACAGTCGACGACCATGACCATGGCGGTCGTCGCGCAGGGCCGCGTGTTTGAGATCGAGAGCAGCGCGTGCAGCCAGCACGACGGCGAGCTCAACGAGCACGGACACTTCGAAAGCGAGCGCGATGGAGGCGAGAGCGACGTCGACACCAGCGAGTGGAAGATCGCCGGCAGCCGCAAGATGAAGCGCTCGAAGAGCGAGCGCATGGGCATGAACGCGCACCAGAAGAAGAAGAAAAGCCACTCGGCCGTGCTGCTACACGGGTCGTCGTCGCAGGTGACCACCAAGGGGCTCTTCCAGCAGGCGTTTGTCGCCAAGTTCTTCCCGCGTATGAAGCGCTACCAGATCCGCCGTCCCGAGTCGCCGCTGGCATCGTCGCCGCTGAAGACGCGTGAAGCCGACGAGGATGTCGGAAGCCGACGCCGTGCGGGCTCGCGCCTCCGCGGTCTCTTCTCCCGCTCTTCATCTACGATTTCAGCTCCTCAAGACGAGATCAAGGCAGTGGACTCGGCGATTGTTAACAAGCAGGATTGGCTCTTGAGTGAGAAATCGATCCGTTTCCAGGAAGACGTGCGGGATGTGCTTTCGAACGGCGCGGGTCAGTTTGAGATTACAACTGAAGGCTGCGGTGGTGCTTACTTCCTGCAAGACCAGTCGACCTCAAGCAAGAAGAAGGCGATGCCAGTTGGAATCTTTAAGCCGCGCGACGAAGAGTACATGGCACCGAAGAACCCGCGCGGGTATGTGAAGGAGAACGCTATCGTCGGCGTGACGGAACACCCAGTGAACAAAGGCTTCTGTATCGGCAATGGCGCTTTGCGTGAACGTGCGGCGTACCTGCTTGATGAAGTGTACGGCGGCTTCAGTGGCGTGCCTGTGACCAGTGTGATGACACTCATCGTGCATGGAGAAGAGAAGGAAGGCTCCATGCAGCGCTTTGTGCCGTCGGAATGCTCTGCTGAAGACATGGGGACGCTCAAGTTTGCGATCCCAGAGGTGCACAAGATCGGCATCCTCGACGTTCGTCTCTTCAACACGGATCGCCACGCTGGCAACATCCTGCTGAGTCCACGAGCTGACGAGCAGACGTACAAGATGACGCCCATCGACCACGGATTCTGCCTCCCGTCGTATAAGCACCTGGACTCGGCGACGTTCGACTGGCTTAACTGGCCGCAGGCTCAGTTCCCGTTTACGGGCGCTGAACTGGACCACATTGCGTCGTTGAACGTGTCGTGCGATGTTAGCATGCTCCGCTCTCTCGGGATTGAGGAAGAGTGCATCGCTACGATGCGCATGACGACCGCGTTCTTGAAGATTGGCGCCAGCGCGGGCTTCTCGCTGTTTGAAATCGCAAGCTGTCTGCAACGCGAAGGTGACTTCTCGGTGCCGTCCCAGCTCGAAGACATTGTCGCGATCGCAGTGGCAGTTGTTGAAAAGCAAACTGGTCTTCTTGAGCAAGTGAACGGTGGAGAAGTGGCGTTCTTGGACGCCCTCGTCGTAGAAGTTGAGCGCGCGACGACGGTGATGTTTGGTGATCAGCCCAAGAAGAAGGTGCGCAGCATCAGCTGCTTCAGCTAAGCAGGCATGCAGTTGAGGCGACGGCGTGGCAAGTGAATTGACGTTTTGAAGAGAAGAAACGAAAACACAAAGGAGAAAAAGCACCAGCGCCAGCGTTCACGACCAAGTATTTGAAGAACAAGCGAGAAAAAAAAACAGCGGAGGAGAAGACGAAGAGCGACGGTGATAAATGCCTCACGGGATTGTATTTTAGTTAGGAGGAGAGGACAGTATAGCAGTATGTTGGTGGCGTGTAAAAAATGAGTGACGGAGTCCCATGTCACGAGCGTGGGCTCTGGAAGCGAACCACTACGGATTTGCGCAAGAAAGGCAGGCGAAGGAGGTAGAGAAAGAAGAGCGCGAGACACCACACGTGGAGTGAGTGAGCGGAATGTTTAAACGAACGTTGTGAACATGAAGAAAAAAGGAAGACTCGAAATGGAAGATTTGCTTATATTGAAACTCACTGATTGGCCGAGGAAAACGCGCCCTTGGAAGTGACGACGTGAAGCGCTACGTCGTACGCATTGGGGTCTTTATAAACGTGCATTATGAAGTATTGCATTGCTTCTTGTGTTTAGCGAGCCCTCTTTGCCTTCAACAGCAGTTATTAAGCTGCATTGACCTCGTCACTCGATCACGGAATCACGTACAGTAGCTGCTGGCTGCAGACGCGCTGAGATCTCGATTTGCCATCTGCAACATACAAACCTGCGTGGCTGCGTGCTTAGTCGAGGACAAAGTGACCGCCCTTGCCGAGTGCAAAGCTGCTCAGCGTGTCCATGTCTGCGTCGTGCTCGCGGTTGATCTCGCGCACAATGTCCTTGATCGAGAGCATGCCCACGAGGTCGCCGTCGTCGTTGAGCACGGGCAAGTGGCGGATGTCCTGTCACCATTCAAACAAGCACGCCCATTGTCAGTCCAGCTACTTACTGCCCATACACATTGACACAACAACTATACAGAACGTACGCTCGAGAGCATCTTGGTCATGAGCTGCGCGGGCAACTCGTGCTCCTCAGCAATGATCAGGCGCGCGCGCTTGGTCATGATCTGCGACACCTTGGTCTCCTTGGCCGTGAGGTTCTGCAGCTCGACCTTCTTCATGTAGTCGCGCTCCGTGACGACGCCGGTGAACTTACCGTCCTTGCTGCTCACAGCGAGGCAGCCGAGGTTGATGCCGGCCATGCGCGTGAGGGCGTCAAAGACGGACGCGTCCTCGGAGATGACAAAGTTCACGCCGTGGTAGCAGCTCTTCTCCATCATGTCCTTCGCGGCGCCCTTGTTGTAGTGGTACGCGCGGCACGAGCCCGCGCTCGTGAGCGGGGCACTGCGCGTGGCGCATTGAGATAGCGCACGTGTGGCGAGGAAAAGCTTCATGGCTGCTGGTGCTTCTTCGCGTTCTTGTGTTCGCGTTCTTTTGCTTGATCTTCTCGGATCCAGTGCAAGGTAGCAAAACCCATGGGTTATTGGAAACAAAAAAGAAAACGCGTCTTTTGTAGCATTAGCGCGTTAGTGTTACATCTGTTACGTAGCATTATTACCACTACTACTACATGCCACGTGAGTTGAACTGCCAAAAGTATTTTGCGGCCGACAATTTACGTATTTACGGGAAAAGCTTCCTTCCTGGGTGCGACAATTATTACCACACAGCGGAGACGATGGAGACGTGCGACGACGACGGCGCGGCTGGTGGTGCCTGTCAAACGGCAGCGCCACCACTGGAGCACCAACAAAGAGCCCCAGCAGCACCTCCTCCTCAACGCATAGACACCCGTGAAGACATCGAGACGGAGCTCTCCCACGAAGTCGTGACTGCAGCCAGCCCCGTAGAGAGCGAAGAAACAGAAAGCGGCGGCGCGTTGGCCCAACCTCTGACGGAAATGGCAAGCGCAACGACAGAGCAGACCACTGAAAATGAAGGCGCTGAAGTGACTGTCGACGTGCCTGCGAAGGCTCCTGGTATGGGTGTGATGGAGGATGGCACAGCCGCTAACATGGTTGAAGCTGCTGCTGTTCAAGCGAATGGATCCCCCACTGAGACTGTGAACGGGAACAGCTCAGTCCCTCCAAAGCCGCGCAAGATGGGGTCCATCAGCGCTCCAAGACGCCTTCGTAGCGGAAGCGGCAGTGGCAGCAACAGCCAGAGCGGCAGTACCGTGGGCGCAGTGCTCAAGCGCAGCGGACGCGACCGCACGAGCAGCGGCAACAGCCTCAGCGCCGTGTCTGGCGGCGGCACCAGCGGCGGCATCGTGGTCGGCAGCATCCGTCGGCGCCACCGCACGAGCGGGCTCGGCCGTCAGGAGTCCAGCGAGGACGACGAGACCGCCGCTGCGGCTGCGGACGCAAAGAAGCCCAAGCGTACGTACTGTATCCGGATATATACGTATACTAGGAATCTTACGCTGAGGTGACTCTTGTTGGTGTACACTTTCAGCCAAGAAGGCTTCGCGCCAGCCGAGCCTGCGCAACGTCGCGGCGCTCGTGCGCACCGGCATCCGCAACTCGATTCGCGAGAAGCCGCCCGACAGCAGCAGCTGCGACGACACCACAGCCACCAATGGCGAGAACAAGTCCCCCGCCGCGAGCCTTGAGCGCAAGGGCTCGGCCACGTTCGCCGGCGTGGCCCACCAGGTCGTGACCTCGAAGCGCGCGGCCAAGGGCTTCATCTCGATGTGGGCGCGGGATTCGAACGCGGTCACGCACGTGTTCAAGGGCATCCACATGGAGAAGAAGAAGCTGGACCTCAAGACCGTGGCCTCCGAATACAAGGAGATCAAGCGCCGGCAGTTTTACCAGGAGCTCATCGTGTACCTCGTCTTCCTCACGCTCTTCTTCTCGACACTCGCGTGGCTGCCCGTGCACGACAGCTACGAGCAGAACGATGTCGTGGGCTCGGTCACGTGTCGTGAAGAAGGCGTGTGCGAACTCAAGAAGTTCAGCGACATCTACGAGTTCGCGTCAACATTGTCGGAGCACTTGTGTGAGAAGAAAGATGTGACGGCTCAGTGGGTGCGTCTCGGTGGCGTACGCTTCCGCCAGGTACGCGTCCAGCAGCAGCAGTGCAAGGTCTACAACGGCTGGTACACGCCCTGCTATCCGTTCTATGACGCCGACACGGAGGAGAAAGCCCCCATCCTGGGCCACGAAGGCAGCGATCGCGTGTACAAGTGGAACGACGGGCTCGGCCCCTTGCAACCCGAGCTCTACCACTCGGTCTTTGAAATGTTCTCCCCACTCGAGAGCTATGGCAATGGTGGCTATGCTGTGGACTTGTGCCAAGTCAAGGTTGACGACTTGCAGGAAGATGACTGGCTGTCAGTATCCACACGTGCGCTCGCGATCGAGTTTACGCTCGTGAACCCAGTCACACGTGTGTTTACGATCGGCCTCCACGTGTTCACGATGAGCCCATCGGGCCACATGGAGCACTATCCGCACAGCTCCCACCTGCGCGTCGTCGGCCTCGAAGACAACGAAGTGTTGGGCGAGGCCTCGCATCACCACGGCTCAGCCAATACCAGCAGTTCTATTACCAGCAGCCACCGCAGCGTGTTCAACATTGTCGGCTGGCTCTCCGACACTGTTGCAGCGCTCACGAGCGCGTTCGACCACCGGATCCTGCTCTGGATCGGCCTCATCCTGTTCTTTATCACGTACGCGATCGGCGAGGCCACGGAGATGTCGACCATGGGCGCGAGCTCGTACCTGCGGCTGGACATGTGGAACATTTTCGAGCTCTCGCACCTGACGCTGTTGGCGTGCATCCTCGTGTATATGGCGCGCTTCTACATGGCCTCGAGCACGTTTGCGACCGATTTGAACGTGCTTATGAGCGGCCAGGAGGTCGAAGAAGTCGACCATTCCAACATGCAGATCCTGCTGCGCAACTTCCAGCGGCTCTCGGATGTTGCGTCTCTGGCCGCGGCGGTCAGTCTGCTCAAGGTTTTCAAGTTTCTGCGCATGAACTCGACGCTGAACCTGCTCTGGCGCGTGCTGGGCATGGCGATCCGCGACCTCATGGGCTTTTTGGTCATCTTCAACTTGATCTTCCTAGGCTATTCGGCCATGGGCAACTACGCGTTTGGCTTTGCGCTCGAGGAGTTCTCGACGATCGGGAAATCCTACGGCACGTGTTTCCAGATGCTCGCGGGCGAGATGGACTATGGTCGCTTGAGCCAGGCAAACCCGAGGCTCGCACCGGTGTTTATCGGCACGTTTGTCGTGCTCGTGTTCCAGATTTTGGTCAACATGTTTGTCGCGATCCTCTCCGAGTACTACGAGCAGGCCAAGAACGACGACGGCAGCGAGGAGGACGTCGAGTACGACGTGCTCACGCGCGTGCGCAACTACCTCCGCGCCTGTGCGCCAACCGTCGTGGCCAACAAGAACGAAGTGATCCGGCTCATCCCCAAGCAGCCCGTGCGGCTCATCTCGACCAACCTCGTGGACCAGGAGGAGACGAGGCAGCGCGCCAAGAAACTCTTTCGAGGGGCCGTGTGGCGCGTCGTGGCGCTGCTGCGCTTCGGGATGAAATTCGACCGACGCATCCAGTTTGGCGACCGCAAGAACCACGCGCATCTGGGCGCTGGTGCCACGAACAAGGACGCCATGGTCACGCACATCCGCCTCTCGGAGAACTTTGACCACAAGACGATCAAGGAGATGATCCCGATTGGCATCAAGATCAGGCTCAAGGGCGACTCGCTACTGGGCGACGGCATCGCGCTTAAGGTCGTGCGCCACAACAAACTCTCGGTGGAGTGCGTCGTGCTGGACAACGAGGACGGCAGCAGTAGCAGCAGCTCTGCGTTGAATGGACAGCGCTCTTCGCGCAAGCCAATCAGTCTGCGCTCATTGTCAGCGGGCAGCTCCTTTGACGAGAGCGACTTTGACCTGGACGGGCTCAATGACCACCAATCTGTGCCCCGCGAGCGTGTATTGGAGCTTCTCGGCGGCGAGAAGCTTCGCATCCCGTGGCAGATCTTTGCGTTCCACGTGTTCCGCAGCTTTCTGAAAGAGGTGCGCATGGGTCTGCTGCGCGCGATCAAGCTCTGGAACTACTCGAAGTCACAGCTCGTGGACGATTACCACCTGGGATTGCTCTTTGAGAGTGTGCGCGCTGACGGCCGCTCGAGTCTGCGCTACGACGAAGTCTACCGCATGCTCGACCTGTACCTGCGCAAGGACAAGAAGAAGAGTCTGTGCACACAGGCCGAGGTGCGTCAGGAGGCCCTGCAGGTCATGTACCGCTTCCGCCGGTGCCTCATCGACATGCCGTCGCGCGAGAAGGAAGGTCACAACTACAGGCCCAAGCCCGTGGACACATCAAGTGTCGAGCTCGGCCAGCTCGAGTACCTGGGCGACATGCTCGCACGCAACTGCCACGACATGTGGGCGCTCGAGCGCCTCAAGCAAGGCTGGGTCTACGGCGTACAGCGTGATGACGCGAAGAAGAAACACCCAAATTTGATCCCGTACAAGCTGCTGTCTGCGGACGAGCAGGCGTTCGACTACCGCTCGTCGCTCGAGACGCTCAAGTCGATCGTGTTCATGAACTACTCGATCGTGCGGCTCAACCACGCCGGCAGCTTCCAGGAATCCATGTCCATGTCGCTCTCGCGCTCGCCGTCCATGATGTCGGACATTGTCGGCGACGGTAATGGCTCGGCTAATGGCGACGGTGGAACTGCTCGCGTGGACATCTCAGAGAATGCGACGCCAGCGTCCCCCGAGGCCAAGGGCAAGAAACCCGTGCCTGCATTGCTGCGCGAGGCCATGAGCTTCCGCCGTAACAGTCTCATGGAGGACTCGCCTTACTTCACGACCTACTATGGCGAGAACAACGTTGCGGAAGTGTACCGTCCGCTGCCGATCGACACGTCGAGCGTTGAGCTCCCACCGCGACTGCTGCGCCTCGTGGACCTGCTCTCGGAGAACGCGCACGAGGTGTGGGCGAAAGGACGCATGGACGAAGGCTGGACCTACGGCCCACAGCGCGACGACGACACGAAGAAGCACCCGTGCCTCGTGCCTTACATCTTCCTGACCGACGACGAGAAGGAGTACGACCTCAACATCGCCAAGGAGACCCTCAAGACGCTGCTGGCGATGAAGTTCACGCTCGTGGATCGCTCGAGCAAGTAAAAAAAAATCGCTCGAGCACGTGAGTTTGGTTCATAGATAGGAGGAATGTGTATTTGAATTGCTGTATATGCAGCTGATGATAATAAAGATGGTGGCGGGTAGCTCCAAGCTTTTTTCTCGTGCTCTCCTGTCCAGCCAGTCATCATCTGTCGCCCTGTTACGCTTCCTTACAGCACCGTGGTGGAGAGCGTGTCGGCGGCCTGCTCGATCGTCTGGCACAGGCGGATGAGCTCGCGCTTGATCGTGATCGTGTTGCCGCGCTTGAGCTCCTGCGTCACACCCGGGTAGTACCCTACGCGGTAGTCGTCCCACTCGGAGATGCCGTACAACGACTGCCACATACACAACAAGGCAAAAAAAGGTCAGTTGACAATGTTGAGAACCAATTTCCCAGTTTTTCGACAATGCTGATAAAATACGTACGTGCTTGAGCCAGGGCATGTGCGGCAGCCCCGCGGGCAGCAGGAAGGCCTTCTCGGTCATGAGCAGCCGCGTGTTCATCTCGCGCACGCGCTTGAGGTCCACGATGAGCTCGCCGTTGATGAGGTTCACCATGTGGTCCGACATGTCGCGGATCTCCTTGGTCACGGCCACGGCCGCGGTCTCAAAGGTCGCGATCGACGAGCCCAGGCGCGAGAGTGGGAGCGAGCCCACGAGCCCGCTCTTGGCGACCGCGTCCATGAGGTAGGCCTCACCGTAGCGCAGGTCGCGGGCCACCTCGGTAAAGTCGTACTGGAGGAAGATCGCGTCGCTGAACGAGAGCATGATGCTCCCGTAGAGCTGCGCGGCCGCGCGGTGGAATGTGAAGCCCGGATCCGCGTACTTCTTCATCCACTCGATCGTGTCGTTGCCGCTGTTCTCGACGCCGTAGTAGTCGCCATCGAAGCTCAGCTCCATCGACGGGATGCCCAAACGCGCCAGGAAAGGCGAGATGCGGTTGCCCGAGCCTGGCAAGTTGATCTTGGGCAGCTTGGCCGCTGGGGATTTCTTTTTCGTGGCCAGTAACCAGGCCGAGAAGACCGAGTTGCCCTCGTCCGGCAGGTCCTCGCGCTTGAACGTCGTGTTGAGCGGCAGCATCGCGATGTTGGGCTCGTCGTCGTCGTCAGCCGACGCATTAGCGTCCATTGTGGTCGTGGCCGCTAGGCTCGTGTCCACAGTGGTCTCCAGCAGGCCGCGCTTTGTGGACGATGCCACCGTTGTGAAGAACTTGTCGACAGCCACTTCGGCCTTGGGCTGCTGCACCTGGGCTGACATGAGGTAGATATTCTTGCGAAGCGAAGCCGCGGCTTCACAGTCGAGTGGGCCTGCACCCCGGACGACATCCCGTAGGTTCAGGTACACGATGCCACGACCACCCAGGTGGCTGAAGTGGCGGTCGATCCACTCGGAGCTGCCCACGGAGCCAAACTGCTCGCCCCCAAAGGACGCGAACAGCAGCGTGCGGTGCGGCACCCAGCCATTGGTCAGCAGGTCACCAACGGCACGCAGCATCTCGATGAACACGGCATTGCCGGAGCCGGGCGAGGCCGCACCGGCGTTGAGCGAGTCGCGCTGCGAGCCTACGATCACGTATCGGTCGCCCTCGCGGGAGCCCTTAATTGTGATGAGCAGGTTCCACACTTTCTTGAGCGAATACTTGTTCTTGTTCTCGATGTTGATCACGACGTCACTGGGGCCCACGCAGTAGGTTGTACTGAGCCCTCCAGAGGTCCCTGAAGTATCAAAGACCTCCGTGGCGTTCTTACCAGACGTCTTGATGACGGACTCCAGCAGTGACAACGCGAGCTTGGCGCTCACGGGCATGCTCACGATCGCCGGCAGGATGTTGTATGTGTTGTTCTCGGAGAAGACTTCGTCGACCGTGATGCGGTCGATCGCCGTGGCCGAGAAGCCGTCGGGCGTCGACGGGTCCCCGTTACCCATGGTCACGCTGCCGAAGGACGCCTGGTCGCTCACGCGCCACGGGCCCTCGGGGAACGGCTTGCCCTTGTTGAAGCCATCGTTGGCCGGATCACTGGGTGGCATTTTAGAGACACTGGTCAGCCACCAGACTCCCATACAAGCCATATAATAGAAGTCTGACTTACTTGTATGTGAGGATACCCGCGGCGCCGTGCTTGCCGGCGATTACGACCTTGGCCGGGAGCGTGATGTCGCCCATGCGCACGAGCACGATCGCGCCTGCGACGCTCACGTTGGCCATCTTGAGCGCTGCGTAGTCCTTGGATGTGCCGTAGTTTGCAAACACGAGCTTGCCCGTGGCGCTGCCGTTCTTCGAGTAGAAGTGGAACGGTGGGAGCTTCAGTATGATATATAGGTACACAACGAGGTCAGTATGATCGCTTGTAAGCTATTGAGCTAGCCAAACAAAGAGGACGTACGGGCATGCGCGCGCTCTTCTTGGCCTTGAAGTTGCTCATGAGGTCGTAGAGAGTCGTGGTGGTGTTGACCGCGTCCTTGACCTCGATCTTGAGCGTCTCGGGCTCATTCACGAGGATCTCGAACTCGTCGATCTTGATGAGCTCCTCGTCGATGCCAAAGTCAATCGCCTTGGAGCGGATGTACTTGGCCATCTCGTAGTCGCCCGAGGTCCCCGTGTGGCGATTGCCCTATAATTAGCCAGAAAATTAGTCAAGGCTTAGCTTTAGAGCGAGAATTATATACACAGGTGGACTCACCGAGGTGTACTGCTCCAGGTTCTCCTTGGCGCCCTTGGCCGTCGTCGCCGACATGAACCGCTGCTGCGTCGGCGGGAGTGCACTATATTGTACATAAAAGTCATAAATCACAATGTTAGCATTGTCGAAAAATCAATTTCCCGCAAAAAACAGGTTTTGGAGACCACCAAATATACCTGAAGGACTCGTGCTCCGAGAGGTACTTCATGAAGAGCACGCAGAGCATGACGGACATGAAGAGTCCGAGCACCGTGGCCATTCCCACGCGCTTGCGGCGCGTGATCTCGTCGTCCGTGAGGTCCTCGTCCATCTGGCCCACGCGCGGCGAGTCGATGTAGAGGTTCTTGGCCCTAAGCAGATGGGAATTCGACTCGTCCACGTCATCGTCCGTGCCATCGCCGTCGCCGTCGCCATTACCATTGGGGCGCACAAGGTCGAGCTTGAGGGTGCGCTTGGGCTGCTGCTGGAGCGAGTCGCTCTTGATGATGCTCATCTTGTCTTCATTCCTGCTCACGCCCATGGTTGCGACTGCGTTTCCCCCACGGCGCGCGTTTTGAGCTGTGAGCTCAGATAGCCGGCCGCCAGCAGCAGAGCGAACCTCCAAGGCTCTCATTTCTCATGGGCGCCAATGTATTTTCAGCCTTTTCCATGCCTTTGAAACCCTGGGAACAAGAGGGCAATAGCCAACGGAGGAACAGCTATATATAGTAATAGGCTGAAGCTGGTTGGTGGGCTAAGAATAGCGAGCCAATGAATTTGATGGGCGACTGGGGTGTCAACTAAGAATAGCTCGTCGAGCGGATCCGTTTCTCTTCCATCTCAGTCTCATAACTAGAAAGCCACACGCTCAGAAATAGAGTCCTATGTAACCATCGACCACGTGTGGATTACCCTGAGTGCAGCAATTCCGAGGCGTCGAAACACAACGTGGAGCCTTTATGATGCCATGTGTGTAGATATTAAAGTTGTGCAGCTATTGGTGACGGCTGCGGTAGTTGTCAGTTGTCACTGGACGCCCTCACAAGTTGTGGTGCATAGCCAATAGCCTGTTTTGAGCACAGCCATGTCCGTGGTGCTCAGCAAGTACCTTCGCAAGAGCCATGGTCAAAGTTGGGGCTCTCAAGTGCCACGAATTGACTGAGGGTCTGGCATTGTAGGCGCTCAACGGAGAAGCTCTGAAGCTCAGAGTGAAGCAACGACAACGACCTGGGCATTCGAAAATCGGTGCTTGGGCAGAGGAAATGGTCGAGATCGAGATCCTCGCTGCTGGACAGATAGATGCCTTCACGCAGCTGTTTGTCATTGCTTGCCGCACACGGATGCCGTCCGCTCGTCCAAATGAACTCGTTCATCCAGATCATCATCCATTGTCTCCCAAGAGATGGCCAGCGAATCCGATCAAGTCCAGTGCCGATCTCATCGAAATATCCTTAAGCTGCTCAGCAAAGCCTCCCTCTCTCTCGCTGGAGTCGCTTTCACACCAACAGAAAAGCCCCATGGAGCTTTTTTGGAGGAGAGGCTGTTAGTGCACCCACTCGAATCAATTCGTGAGCGCAAATCTCTCTCACCTTTGTTGGTAATGCGCGGCTGTCGAGTCAACTGGCGAGGATCCATACTCGTCCGTCGTTCCCCATGCGCACGTACCACACTCGTCTCGCTAGAGCACAGCAGTTCAGTAGAGCTAGAGCAACAACATTTCGTTAGAGGTAACGTTGTGGGGCACACACAGCAGCAAGTGGTGGTACTGGTAACAGCGCATTGATGCATTTTCAATCACACATGCACCCATCCAAGGGAAATGTATCCATCTGGTCTCCCGCGATTACTTTTGCAGCCTTTTTCGTCATCAAATCTTGATTCATTGGAATCTATTTTGAGTTGACAGTTCGCTCGCCAAAGCTAGTCCACGATTGGCTTAAAATATACATTAAAACTAATTTCAGCCAATAAGTGAGAGTGTGGTCAGTGTTGCCATTTGTTGCGTTCAGCCAGATAGCGCGGAAGAATGGAAGAACGCGCCAGTTCTGTTGGCGCCAGCTCCATAGAGCTCCGGTGCGGAGCATTCGAGCCAAAAGCCTGCACGACAGCGGAGGTTGTGGTCCGACAAGTGCGTCAAGCACAATTTGTGCTCGCATCAGCCATTTCATTTGTGGTGGGACGCCCAGCAGCTCAATTGGCGGGACGCAAAAGCAAACACAAGCGAAGAGCTACACAAGTGTGTGCAAGCGGTGCTTGACTTGCGGTTGACAAGGAAGCGCAAATTGTGTGCGGACAAGCCAGCCAGCCAGCTAGCGGAAGGAGAACGCGCAGCACAGCTTCTTCCATTTTCCACCCGTGCGTCGTGTATTTATATCCGTCTACCTGCGTCGCGCTCTCTCTCTCTGTTGGTGAGTCTGTGGAAGGAATCGAATTGTAAACAAGTCACCCCAGCAACGGATACATCGAAGAAGCAAGCAAGCCACACGCAAGCAGCGCAACACAAGCGGCTGTGGAGGCTTGTGACTGCCCTCTACGCAACAACACACAGCAAGTCGACTTGCGCGCGCCGTCAACGCACCGCAAGAGATAAGCGAGAGGCGCGATGCAGGACCATGACGACGGCACGCAGCAGCAGCACCGCCTCGCGTCGTTCGCGCTCTCGGCGAGCCAGGAGCGCGCGATCCAGCTGGCGATCTACCTCTCGAGCTCGCTCTCGCTTATTGGCATCTCGTACGTGATCCTGCACTTCTGCTGGCAGCACTGGTTCGCGAGAGGCCGGCGGCGACGGCGCACGCAGATGGACTTCACGGCGAAGCTTGTGCTCGTGCTCTCGCTCTTCGACCTCGCCACGATCCTCGCGCGCATCGTGGGTCGCGCCGTGATTAACAACCCGTTGTTGTGCAATATCCAGGCGGCTGTGCTGCACACCACGGGGCTCGGCAGCTGCCTCTGGGTCTGCTGCATGGCCTTCTACCTCTACCGCTGGATCGTCGGCGGCGAGAGCGACGCCAAGCGCCAGTCGCGCTTCTCGCTCTTCCTCGCGATCACGCTCGTGCCCAGTCTAGGCTTTGTTGTGTACCACGTGGCCACGCTCAGATACGGGGACGCGACGTTCTACTGCTGGCTCAGGGAAGACCGGTTCATCCTGCTGCACTTCTACGCCTTCTACGCCGTCATGGTCGTCTACATCATCGTGCTCCATGCGCTTATCCATTTCAACATGAAGCGCCGGGTCGCCTGGTACGTTGCTTGTTTGCTGAGTGTGTTTGTGTTGTTGGTTATGCAACAAACAAGCGCAACAACTTGCTAACTTGGCGCAACCTGTTGTTTGTTTGTTTGCCTGTTCTCAGGCATGATACCGTGGAAGCCGATACGTCGTCGATGCTCATCCGGCGCAAGAACTTGCTGTATATCGTCGTCTTCATCGCACATCGCGCGCCGATGATGGTCTATCGAAGTAAGTTGCCGTCCTTCTTCTTTACAATTTTTCACACAAGCAAAAATAAAAACAAGCCAGCAAGTGTTTGCTTGCTTGTTTGTTTGCGAGTTTGTTGTTATGAACAATCTGATTCTAACGCAACTTGTTGTTTGCTGCTGTTGTTCACCAATTAGTACTGGAAACGCTCAACCTGCACAGCTTTGAGCTCGGGCTCGGTGCGCAGATTATTCTGAATCTCGACGGCCTCTCGAACTCGATCGTATACGGCGGCCTGTGCCGGCGGCAGTCCTTCGAGCAGGACGACGAGCAGCTGCCTCGCGGCCGCACGTTCCCGGCCGACAGTGTCTCGTCGCCCTCGAACGAGAGCTTTGACGATTTTCTTAAGAAGCGCGGCGGCAACCAGCAGTTTGGCGACGACCTGGACCTCACAATGATGACGTCGGCCCACGAGACGGGCACGACGACCACGAGCTTAGAGACAGGCTCGAGCCGCACGCAGCAGTGCCTGTTTTCCACGGGCGCTGACGACATCCTCATGCGCTCGTCGATCCTCAACTGCCTCCCACATATGATGGAATCGCAGCGCAAGAGCTTGTGGTCCCACCACCAGCAACAGCAGCATGCGACGCGCAAGGCCAGCTACGAGAATCTCCAGCAGAACAGGAAGGCGACAACCATGCGGCCAAAGAAGCTGCCGCTCTTCGTTTCGACCTTCAACATGGGCGAACAGAATGTGAACGAGAAGGAACTGGTAAGTTGCTCGTTTGTTGTTTGTGTAACCCCTTTTTGTGCCTACGTGGAACCCATTTGTGCTTGCTGTTGCGCAAAACTAACAAGCCTTGTTTGTTTGTTTGCGTGTTTCTTGTTCAACAAGGCCAACTGGATCCCACTGGGCTACCAGGTGTACGTGATTGGCGTGCAGGAGTGTATGGACCTCGCAGATCTACAGACCAAGATCCACCACCACCTCGTCGTGGGCTCGCAGTGCAAATTTGTGTACTACTCGCGCGAGATCGGCAAGCGCGCCACGGCTCTAGGTTACCACGGGTACATTGCGCTCACCGTGTTTGTGCGCGAGAACGCCGTGCTCGAGGGCCGCTTCCAGATGCCGTACCGCCAGAGCTCCAACAAGAGCGCGCAAGAGGTGTACCGCGGCAAGTCGCTCCTGGTATTCGGCCGCGCGTCCAACAAGGGAGCCGTGGGCATGTCGTTCCGGTACGAGAACACGTCGTTTGCGTTCGCGACGTGCCACTTGGCGTCCGACTCGTCCACGAACCGCCTGTCGAAGCGCAGGAAGTCGCGCGAGAGCAAGAATACGCCGGCGTCCAAGTTTGAGCGGCGCAACCAGGATGCAATGCAGATTTTACAACAACTGTACCTCGACGACGAGGACTACGGCTTTGGATTCCCACTGCTGCACCACCACAGCTTCATATTGGGCGATTTCAACTACAGGATGACGCGCCGCAATGCCAACCCGCAGGAGATGCTCGAGTTGTTCACGCAGGTGGGGGTCGCTAATGCCTTAGCAGCAGCAGCACGTCACTCCAACGGGGTGATTGACGTTGTGATCCCGCTGCCGTCGTCCCTACCGTCCGTGCTCTCGAGCGACGAGACGATCGACTCGCCCACGAACAGCTACGATTTCCAGCAATGCGTGACCCCAAAGCTCGAGCGAGAGATCCAGACAACGACGCCAACATCAACAGCGTCAACAGCGACGCTCATGTCGCTTGTAGAAGACCACGACGAGCTCCGCGCGCTACTGAACAGCAAACAGCTCTTCTACGGCTTCCAAGAGCCACCCGTGGACTTCTATCCGACATTTAGGCGCATCCGAGGCGAGCAGCTCAATTCTGAAGACCCGCAGTCGTTCCTCAAGAACTTTACGCTCATCACGAGCAAGGGCGGGTATCGTATCCCGTCGTACACGGACCGCGTGCTCCACTCGTCGCTCCCGGGCTCACAGGACATGATTGAGTGCATCGCGTACTCGTCGTGCGAGAGTGTGACGACGTCCGACCACAAGCCTGTGTTTGGCATCTTTCAGGTGACGCTCAACGAGCCCGTGTTGGACCAGAAGAATGTGGCTTCGGTATTGTCGCCAAGGCACCCTCTGTCCCCATACGCGGTGGACGACTCGCTCTGGACCAACTCTGGCGGCGGTCACCTCAACATTCTCAACTCGGCGACGACCAGCGCTGTGGCCGCGGGACGAATGAAGGATGTGCCTGGAACCTGTGAGATGCGGCTCAAGATCGACTTTCGGTCGATCCACTGGATGGACGCGATCGACTGCCAGCCGGGCTCGACGTTGTTCGACCGTGTTGAGGACATTGAGTTTGGTTTCTTGTTCCCGATCCCGTGCGAAGACGTCTTTTCGCAGCAGCGCAAACTTCACGAGGTCGCTGAGCACCTCACGTGGATGGATAGCGGCGGTGGCAGTAAAGGCGGTGGTGGCAATGGGAATGGCGGCGCGGACTTTGCGTCGACCGTCACGCCCACGTCCAACTTCCACACGATCAAGTGGAACAACTTTGTCGAAGGCGGCTTGCGGTACAACACGATGGCGCAGCCGAGCGGCAAGAAGCACGTGGCGATCCTCATCCGCGCCCAGTCGAGGGGCCGTGTCATGTCGCGGACGTCCTCGGCCACGGCCATGCTCGGATCGCCATTCGTGCAGCCCGACTCATGTTCGGCCAGTTCGGGTGGGAACGACATGGGCTCGGGACAGTCGCGGATCCTGACGACCGTGCCCACGGCCTCGGAGCAGATCCTGGGCCAGGGCACCTTTTGCGTGGACGCGACGGGCAAGAAGAGCGAGACGTCCATCTCGCTCACGGTCGGCGGCAAGCTGCTCGGACGCCTGCAGCTCCAGGTCGCGCTCCAAGTGCGGCGCCACCAGCGGTGATGCACACATAGGAAGCCTACCTAGACTTGGCTTAGGAATCCTCGACTTGCTTATGTTAGAATGAGTGCGTGCGGATGGTTGTGAGGCGTGTGAGAGTGAAGAGAGAAGCCAATTGGGTTGTGTATAATATAGTGATAGCGTACGAGAGGCACATAAGCCATTCAAGAAGACCTCGTGACAAATTCGGAGCTGCTGGAAGTGGAAATGGGTACACTCGACCCAGAATAGAGTCCACTATTTGGGTAGAACCTGCTTCTGGCAAACGCACACAAATCAACGCCTTTCCAAGTCGAAGAAGCAGGAATAGCTCTTCGCGCATCAAAGGGTAGCCCTCGCTCCATCTCAACACACATAGCCAGTCAAGCCGCCTGAGAGTCTGAGTGACAGCCACAAGCCACAAGTCACAAGAGGCATGGGACACACTGGCAGCGTGCAGCGCGGATCACACGGCTCGCGGCGCGCGAACCCGAACGGCGCGCTCTACGGCGAGCCGCTGGGGTCGCACCCGGCGGGGGCCGTGAACCGCGACAACTACACGCCCGCACAACTACAGGCGCTCTACCTGAGCCGTGGGCGACCGGACATGGGCTTCATGTCCAACCAGGCCATGCTGCCTAAGGACGTGCCGGAGATGCAGCAGACGAGCACGGTGAAGAACCACGTGAACCTGCAGAAGAGCTCGCTCAAGCTCGTGCCCGTTGAGGGCTCGTCAGGGAAGCCGCTCGTGAGCCTCGAGTTCCAGTTCGACGCGACCAAGCCTTGCCGCGTCACGGTGTTCCTCGTGGCGCTCGAGGAGATCGACGACGACACAGGCTGCTCACGGTACTCGCAGCAGCACAAGGACGTCCCGGCGCTCTCGTGCGACTTTCCCGACGGCCTCTCGCAGAAGTTCAGTCTCCTCGAGCACCTCGCGCCTACGGTAGAGACGGGCACCAGCAGCACTGAGGAGCTCTTTGACCTGGGACGGTTTCATGAGAATGAGCTCGTTTACCAGGAAGGCGCGCTCAAGTTCCCACTCATCATCGTGCTGGAGGTCCTGGAGTCTGGTGGTGATGAGAGTGGTAGTAAATCAACCACGAGCACACCGCAGTCGCAGTCCACGTTCTGCACATTCATCAAGAAGCCGAGCACCGGCGCCTGGGCCATCAAGATGCTCAAGCAGAAAATCCAGGTCGACGGGCTCACGTACGAGCTCCAGGAGATCTACGGCATCGACGGCTCGCTGGCCGCGGCCCCAAAGAACGGCGCCAGCGGTGATGATAATGCCACGGGCGAGAAGAAGGGCGTATTGGACGAGGTCGAGATGCCCGACGGCGCCGAGTGCATCATCTGCATGTGCGAGGCGCGCAACACGACCGTGCTGCCCTGTCGCCACATGTGTCTCTGTGGCGAGTGCGCCGAGGCGCTGCGCAAGAGCTCGAGCACGTGTCCGATCTGCCGGACGCGCGTCGAGGGCCTGCTGCAGATCCGCGTGGACGCCAAGGACCAATCCGACTCCAAGGACTGAGAGGAACCGAAAGCTTCAGGTTTACTATCTATGACCACCGCTAGACAGATAGGCTGACAAGAGACACGAGGCTGTACACGCAAACTTGTTTTCTTTCTTCACACGATATCTAAGACTGGCGCATAAATCCGCCCATTTAAAGTACTCGGCCACTTCTTCTTCTTCTCTGCTTTCTGGGGGCTTCTCTTCAGTTGGCTGGTGTCGAAACTTCTCTAATTTCTTGCTCTCGTGATCCTTGTACACACGCGCGCCACTCGGTTAGCTCGTCTCTCTCGTTCTCTCGCTGGAGACTGAGCTTCACGAGCCCAACAGGTACTCCAACCATCTCCGTCGCTGGTCATTCAAACGTAAACAAAACTAAGTAGATTTGCTGCAGACAGACACCGTTGACTCGGGCTCGAGGCGCTGCAAACTTAAGTCGACTTGGGCCCACTGGACAGCCCTAGTTCTTCTTCCACAGGCCCTTCATCTAAACAACACAAGCAGTAAACAGTGTGGTCAGTATCAGATAAGCAAGCCAACATTGTTACAATACCAGGATTGAACTTACTAGACTCGAAACCTGCTCGGGGGTGTCGCGCGAGCGAGAGAGGGAGCTTGTGGGAAGACTGCCACCCTCTGCCCCGGCGTGGTACCCTGCTGGACCGCCGCTGCCAGACTTGGAGTACACTCCGCTTCTGCTCAGAGTAGAGTCACTGATGCTGTGCAGATACACGCGCGGTCTTGCGGGAGTGCCCGGGTTCGGACTGGAGGACACGGGCTCCTCCGAGTACAACTGCTGCTGCTGCTGTTGCTGCGGTATCTTGAGCTGAAAGTCTTGGTGGTACTCGGCCAGACTGTGCATCCCTCCTGCTCGTTGACCGGCGCTGCGGCCCGGACTGCCCGAGTTGTTGTTGCTATTGTTGCTGTTGTAGTTGTTGTCTGCGCTAGAGTTCGAACCGTCCGAGGTCGTGGGGGAAGAAACCTTGGCACTGTTGTACGTCACTTTTCGGCTCATCATGTCGACCCTGTGATGTATTTTGTATAGGTTTTAAAATTGCACAGCGTCAGTGCATTCACTCCCTCCCTCCTTCACTGCTTGCATACAAATCGCTTCTCTTCCTATTCTCGAACGTACATTTGCTCACGCTTCTTCAGCTCGCCCTCGCGGCGAACATAGTCGATCTCCAGCTCTGCAACGGATCAAGACAATGGAACACCGTCATGAGCAAGGCTATGCGGAGTTCAGGGAAAACAGCAACAGTGGCTCCAGCACAACAATGTCATCTTACCTTTGAGCTTCTTCTCACGAGCGATCAGCGCGGCTTCCTGGCGGCGCAGGTCCTCTTCAATTGCTAACAGCTCCTTCATCTTCTGGCTGTACGTGTTCTGCAGCTGCTGTTCTGGTGAGGGGGCATTCGCTGCAGCGTACGCTCGCAGCCGCTGCTGGAGCTGCGGCACGCGCTCCAAGTCCTCGATGCGAGGTCGTCGCGAGCGCTGACGGTGGAGCATCCACCGGATGACCTGGAAGAGCCCCTCCGAGTACTGCGCTGGGATACGCGTGAACTTGCCCGCGTTGATCTTCTTGGCCAGCGCGAGCTGGTTCGTGGCGTCGAAAGGCGGGCTGTATATTAAAAAAAACAGCAACAGTGTTAAACAGCCACACAAATGTTCCCCACGGAGGACGCCATGCTCATCACAAAATGCACGTACGCCAGCGTCGCCATCTCGTAGAGCAGGCAGCCGAGCGCCCAGATGTCCGACCGCTCGTCGTACGTCATCTCGTTCACCATCTCCGGACTCATGTAGTACGGCGTGCCGACGTTCGTCTGCGCAAAGCGCGACTCGCTGCTTAGCTCCTTCGCGAGGCCAAAGTCGCCGAGCTTGGCGTTGTTCTAGCAATTAGCACATACAACAATCACAATTTAGACACAGTTAGTGAGCCGTAGAGATATAGGGTGGCTAGCACATCTTTTAGCACGTACATTGGAGTCCAGGAAGATGTTGCCCGGTTTGATGTCGCGGTGCAGAATCGGACGCACGACGTTGCCCTCGCGGTGGCGGTGGCACTCCTTCAGCGCCAAGAAGATGTGTGTGAAAATGTGCCAAATAAAGCCTTCCTCAATGTACGACCTGGCATATTTATATGGGCATCAGTGACACATGAGTAAGTACAAGAGACACGTAAAATAGGTACTAATCGCACAGCCAACCAGTGAGCCAAAAAAATAATTCACGCACCCTTCGCGCTTCTTGCGCTTGATGTACTGGCTCAGGTCGCCGCCCTCGCAGTACTCCATGACGATGTAGATCTTGGTCGCCTGCTTATCAATCACGCGGTCCAAGTAGCGCACGATGTGCGGGTGGCGCAGCTCGCGAAGAATGTTCACCTCGCTCACGATCAGCTGCTTCTCCTTCTCGCTCATCTGCCCATAGTTGACCTCTTTCCACACGAGCGCCTAATAAAACAAACCAACAAACACACAGATCCCATTAACTCGATATCCGCATGCGCCATACTCATTCATACACCTCCGCGGGTTTAAAAGAAACAAAATAAGATAGCGAAGCCATGTTTTCCATGTCTTCACACACTAATTCCTTCATTGTCCAGTGCACGCATAGGCACACCAACCAGGACACGTACCCCAGCATATCCAGCCACACGTCATACAGATATATAGAGGGATTGAACAGGACGCACCTTGCCGTCAGCCTTGCGCACGATCTGCGTGACCACGCCGAAAGAGCCCTTGCCGATCACTTTCACCTGTTCGTACGCGTCCATGCTGCTTCTCTCTCTTGTCTCGTTGGTTGTCGTGGGACCGTTTACAGGAGGGAGGGGGTCGCTGCTCTCGTCACTGGGCGGAAGGACGGACGGACGGAAGGGGGCGGGCTTTTTTTTTTTTCTCTCGTTCGTTCGGCTGTGTGTCGCTCGTGCTTCTGTGGGGCGGGCGACTAACCGAGTGCGTGAGCGAGAGAGCGACTGAGCTGACTGACTGTCTGGTGCCCAGCAGGCTTGCTTTGGGTTTGTAAGGACGGGCCACCGAAGGACGAGCCGGCCGAGCTGATGCTGCGCGTACCGCTTGGCTTGACTACTAGGTAGTCATAAATAGCGATTTCCTCAAATTTCAACAGGGCATAATAGCGAATATCATCTGGATTTTTTTGCTCTTTCGCTGTTGATTTCAGTAAAAAGTGTTGGAGCGTTGTCTGAAGGAGCCATCGGTTCAATAAGAGTGAACTTCAATAGTGAACTTTCAACATGCGCGACGCGGGTTACCGAGTGGTCGTTGCCTCGTTGTTATGCTGTTGGTAACAGGCGGAGTCGGATCATTCGCTGTGCAAGTCTCATGTCAAACAAACATCATCGGCAAGCGGTGTCCTGAAGCGTGAGTAATATTGGCTGTGGGTGGCAGTCTCGTGAAGTTGTAGCTACACTTCGTGGTACAAATGTGACGTGATGTTGTCCACGAGCCAATGCTTGTGCGGGCGCTGCTCACAGGATAAAGGAGACTAAATCTCACGATAATGCACTCTATAATTTGAAATTCAAAGGTCGAATGCAGTTCTTGTCGGGGTCGTTTCTGGATAAATCGTGATGAGAGATCTCTCAGGAAGATGATCTCTCCAGCGCAGTTAATCCAAGGCTTTGCAATTTCAGGAGCACAGGCCAGCATTTACTCACTGTAGCCTGCCATTGAACTGGATCCGCGTACCATTTGACAGCAATGCTGTACGGTACACTGCACCAACGCATTAACAAATGACGGTGACGCCGCCTTCGTGAATATAGGCACGAAATAACACCCAACACGTCGGCAATAATGACAAAGACAGCCCAGCGAACTGCCTTTCATATATTTTGTCGTTTGGTTGTCAAATGAGTGAAATTTTCAGCGTTGACTCCCCGGAAGTCAGTATATTTGTTAGAAGAGAGCTCGCTCGGCTCGTCAATCGACTTGCAAGCCAAAACGAGAGCGAGCCGGTGATGGACAGGTTGCTGATTACTTTGGGAGAGAATTGCAAAGCAGGTTCTGAGTGCAACATCGTCCTCGATGGTTGTTGAAGTTGTTGGCCACAAGGCCAGCTCAACAACAGCAGGAGCACGGGCCCAAGCTCGCTATGAGCCGGCGACAAGCTCGGCCCCAAGGTGGCCACGTTATGATGGGCAAACTTGCTAACTGGGACTGTAGCACATATTCTTATTGAGCTGCTCGCGAGCCCTCCTGATTTCAGGTGGGATCCCACGGATCTTTCGCGTCGCAGAAGTAGGACATTGCGTGAACGTTACTCTTGGAACTTACTGTAGCTCTCAGTTGTAGCATGCATGCCCACACACACTCGCCAAAAGCTGTAGGAGCTCAGTACTCAGACGCAAGCAGCGACTCCGTGTCTGTGGTGTCGTCGTCGAGCGGCAGCGTCGTCTTCGTGGACTGGTGCGAGCGGTTGAGCACTGAGCCGTTCTGGTAATCGAGCACGTTGAGCAGCACGCCGACGACGCTACCAAGGATGCCGAACGTCACAAAAAGCATCTCGACGCCCGGGATGTACTTGCCCTCATGGTTGTACTCCTCCGCGACCGCCAGCGGGAAAACCGCAAGCCCAATGTTCTAACATAGAATGAGAGAGTATTACGTGTGAGCCAGCGTTGTTCTTAGTATAGTAACAGAGTCATTTGACATGCAAAGTCATACCTGGATGGATGTGATCGCTCCGTACGCGCTTCCAACGTGCTTTGGCTCGACAACGTCTAATCCAAAGCAGTCATTGAGTACGCAAAATAGCAACAACACCACAAAAACAAATAGAGCAACTTACATGGGACTGACGGCCACAGCGCGGCAGCAAAGACACTATAGGACACGCCCTGCAGCACGAGCGGAATGTACAGACTTACGTTTGTGAGCCCGAGCATCACGTGCACGAGCGTGAGCGAGACCGGCGCGACGAGCGCCAGGAGCGCACGCAGCCCAATGCGGTCGACCATGAAGCCCAGGAATGGCGAGATGATCGCCGAGATGATGTACGGGATGCTCATGGGTGTCGCGGCCTTCTCGGCGGCCTCCGCTTTCTTCTCGCAGTAGATCTTGGTGTACGGTCCGAACTTCCAGCCGACGTCGTCACAGTTGATCTTGCTCTCATCGATGAGCGGCAGCGTAGAGCTACAGTTGAACTGATCCTCGGGGCGGTTGACCGTGCAGTTCGCCGACAGATATGGGAGCGGCCACGAATATGGAGGTACGGGTGGACAGTCATCAGCGAGGCGCATGCACTCAAAGTCGTCAATGTACGCGCCCTGGCCGCAGCGGCGACACTCGACGGGCGGCTCCTTGAAGAAGTCTCGCTCCATGAGCAGACTGCTTGCGACGTTGTTGAACGGGATCACACAGCCGTACACAACGACGCAGCTGAGCGCCAACAGCCAAAACGCCGGGCGAAAATGGCGGATGTCGCCAAAGCTGATGCTCTGGGCGCTGCTGCTGTTGCTCTTGTTGCCGCCCTTGCGAAGCGACTGCGCTGCACGTTCAGCGCGTCTGTCGATGGGAATGACCACAAGCACTGCAAGCGACGACATGATGCACATCATCACGCCGACCCAGAGCGCTGCCGATACACTTGACGCTCGTGCGATCGCCGGACTGATCTCGTTGTTGATGACGCTGCCCAGTCGAGCCACACTCAAGTTGATGCCCAGCGCAAGAGCTACAAAGCCAGCAGCAAGGTGCATAATCAGCTCAATGCGGTATTATAATGAGCAGGAATACAATTGCTCGTGTGTGTACCTAGCTCGCTGTTCTTGAACCAGGACGCGACGAGCGTGCCCTGCGCGACGCCAAGGCTTTCGCCGCCAAAGCCAAAGACGACGCGGCCGATGAGCATTAGGTTGAAGTTGGACGTCGAGCTGCCAATCGCAAAGATGATCTGGCCCACGAGGATCGCCATTGAGAACGCGAGCAGCATGAGCCGCGCGCCAAAGCGGTCCACGAACACGCCGCCGAAGAACGGCAGCAGCACATTCGGCACCGAGTACAGCGTGTACAACAGGTTCTATGTGTTCATAGCACCACAGCGATCCCATTAGTTATCAAGCTTCACACAAGCAATAATAGATAAAGACCGAAATATGCAACGCACAAAGAGGAACTCGAAGCGCTCCTTCGGGTACTGGTTGAAGTGCTGCTGCAGCTGGCTTTTGAGCGCCGCCGGGTTGTCGAAGCAGTAGTAATTGCCAATCATGAGCACGCACGAGAGCAGGAGCACGACCCAGCGCACGCGCTGCTGACTCTTCTCCATGGCGCTCGTCTCTTTCTTCTTCGCTTGCTTTCTGCTTCTGGGTTTCCCTTGAGCTTTTGGATCTCTTTTGGAAGAGGAATGAGAAGAAAACGAACTCGCTTAAGTACGAGTTGAAGTCCACATTTATCAAGCCATCAGCAGCATTGAACGATACTGCGAGGGGTGAAGCTACCATCGAGTACCTGGTACTGTGGTCACTCGGCACTGCTCACAGTCCATTTCCGTCTACGGTATGTGTCATCTCCATGCTACTTGCCCATGCTTGCAGGCAATTTCGCTTCTATCCAATCGCATTGGACAATTCTTTCGCGTCTCTTCTGGTCTCGTTCCCTCACACGAGTGACGTTTTCAAATATGTCACTCAAGCGAACAAAGAGCTGCTCGGAGGGACGGACATCAAGAAAATGCGCATCCTGTGGTGATCGTGATGTAAGGGCAGGCGGCGACTTCAGTTCTCGAGTTCTCGAGTTCCCCTGCGCTCGCCGCCGCTGAGATGACGCCGCGTCCGCATGCGAGCGACCGCCACCCGGCGCTGCTGCGCTGGATCGTGCTCGCGCTCTCGTGCCTCCTCCTCATGGGCAACTACTACTGCTACGACAACCCCGCAGCGCTCAAAAGCCAGCTGCAGCAGCACTTTGGCGCCTACTCACGCGACGCGTTCGAGATGCGCTTTGTGAGTAGCTCTTCGGCATATCCAGCGATCAAATACTGTGCCCTGCTTGCACGCTGCAGTATCAGGTGCTAATGCAATATGTGTATCGAATGTGTGGCTGTGCCATGTGTTGCCCAACAGAATCTCCTTTACACGCTCTACTCGATCCCAAACATCGTGCTACCGTTCTTTGGTGGTGCATTCGTGGACCGATTCGGTATCAACACTGCGCTCGTGCTCTTCTCGTCGTTCATCCTGCTCGGGCAGGTCATCTTCGCGTCGGGCTCGTCGTTTCGAAGCTTTAATTTGGTGCTGGTACGTGCGCTTGCATTACGCCGAGTTAAGCTAATAATGACGCTAACTGCCGTATGCTGTGCGCATGGTTCTGAATGCGCAAGATCGGTCGCTTTGTCGCTGGTCTTGGCGGAGAATGCCTCTCGGTTGCACAGAGCGCACTGGTGGTCGAGTGGTTCAAGAACGAAGAGATTGGTGGGATTTTGTATCAATTCTGTGGCTCATGTTAAATAATTGTCACAAATTCTAATTGTTTGTTTATGGTCTGTTGACAGCATTCGCAATGGGCCTTAACCTGAGCATCTCCCGTCTCGGGAGCGTGATCAACAACGAGCTGAGTCCAATTGTCGCCGAGGCGACGAACGTCTCGATCGCGTTGTGGGTCGGCGTGCTCATGTGCGTCGTGTCATCAGTGTCCGTTCTGCTTATCGTCAGGATTAACGTGAGAGTGAAGCAAAATCAGTCACTACATGCGAAAGAAGACTTTGAAGACGAAGACGACTTTGTACCAGAGAGCATCACACTCAACGACGTGAAGGACTTCCGCGTCAACATATGGCTGCTCGTGTTCAGCGCGGTCGTGATCTATGGCTGCGTGATCCCATTCAACAGTGTCGCGAGCAGCTTGCTCATGGAGCGCGACTACTTCAAGCAGCCGCCGCTCGAATGCCTTCGCTGTGGCGAGGGGGCGTACTCGGGGCTCCTCGACTGTACTGCAATTGCAGCCGAGTGTCCAAGTGTCCCGCCGTACGCGTGGCCGCTACCAAAGCTGTCCGCGAACTGCTCGATCTCGGACCCGCAGGACCAACCCCAGTGTTCGACCTCAAGTCCATACATTGAGGAGATCAAGATCAATTGCGATGACGACGCCTGGAAGAACGGACCGCTCACGAAGACGTACTGCGCGAAGAAAGCAGAAGCTGCAGAGAGAGCAGCGACGCCCATGAGCATCCCGTACCTGATCTCGGCGACGGTTTCCCCATTCCTGGGCTTTCTCGTGGATCGCGTTGGTCTGCGCGCGTTGCTGAACCTTGTCGCGGCGGTTATGCTCATCGTCGCGCACAGCTTGCTGGGGCTGACGAGCGTCACGCCATTCGTGCCGCTCATCCTGCAGGGGCTCGCCTACACTGTGTTTGCCGCCGTGCTTTGGCCGTCGATCCCGCTCGTGGTCGAAGCGCACCACATCGGGACTGGCTACGGTGTACTCACGGCCACGATGGTACGTCGCGCTACACATATTTTGTTGGATTTTCACATGGAGGGTGTCGTGATATCTCACGTGGTTGCTGTTATTGCTGTGTGTGTGGTTTGGATTCCATTTCTTTCTTTGATTCGCTGCTGCAGAATATTGGGCTGACGTTCTTCCCGATCATCGTGGCGGCGCTCTACGAGCATGCGAACCGATACATCCCGAACGTCGAGCTCTTCTTCATTGGGCTGGCGACGCTCGGGCTGATTAATGGCGTTGCGCTCAACGCGTACGACTGGAAGCACCACTGGGTGCTCAATTGTAAGAGTGCGGACTCTAAACCATCTCGACGGGAGTTGCTGGTGGACGAATCAACGAGTCTTTTATCGGATTGAGGTGGACACATTAAATCCACTTTAGTGCCACTGTCACTAAAAACCACATCTGGAAAAAGAATATCGTACTTAGCCGACGCGTTTTGACACAAAAAAGGCATCTCCGATAAAGTAAAATATGTCTGCTCAATCCTGATGGTCAGTCGTATTGTCGGATCCTGTGAGTTTATTTCCAAGGCGTATATTTCCAAAGAACCGAAACTGAACAAGCAATTGCTGGATGTGCACATCGAAATCTCTATTGTGAAGCGTAACGGTACACTGTGTTTATATCCGCGTCTACTTTTACAAATCTCACGAGCTCTTGTCCACCGGTTCCGCTTGGATTTTTTTCACGCAATCAACACCAAAGGATATAAACTTAAGCGAAATAGTTCTATTTTTCCACCCAATCACAATAAGATCATCCTCATCCCACCGCTCCATTGGCTAAAATTGCATCCATATCAGATATACGCTCGCTCGACTGCAATCTTGATGTTCAGAAATCAGGGGCAAATGTGTGGCCATCACTTCGAAGAAGCATAGGTATGGGTGGCAAAGTCTGGGTGCATGACTGCTTGTGCTGTGTGAAGATGATTTTGTTGCTTTTACTAAACGAAGGAACGCTCGATTGCAAAGAGAGATGCGGACGACCGCGCTATCTTTTCTATTCTTCCGTTGTAGCTCTTGGCCTCGGATTGAGCTCCTGACCTCCAAATCGAGCAGCCCACACAAGTGAAATCACTCTTCGATCAGTCCCACCTGATTGGCCAGCAGGTTGATTTGATAGGCGTGACTCACAAGCGAGACGTGCAAAAAGTCAGGAGAGCTCAAGGACAGCGACGAGAAATCCAATGCGAGAGCCGCCGCGGTGGCCCCTGCGCGCTTCCGAGCCACACATCGCGCTCGGCACGGTGTTCGCGAGCGCCCAGGCGGGGGTCACGGCCGTGCAGCTCTTCGCGCGGTCGGTACAAAGGCGGTGCATCCAGCTCCAGCACCCAAGTCTGCTGCCGGTCAGCAGTAACAACAGCAGCAGCATCAGGTCAGCGCGCGTCAGCAGCCAGGGCGGGGCGGAAGACGCTACGTCAGCAGCCAGCGCCACACTCAGAAATCAGACCGTGCACATCCCTCGCTCGCTGATCGCGATCGGGTGTGAAAATGGTCCGCTGGGGTGCCCCTGGGTCGTCGGCCTCGAGCGCGTCGACAACTTATCATCTCCATTCTCATTATCGCGATATCGAATCTCCTTCCTGGACCTCAACCACGACCTGCGCCATTGCAGAGAGAGTCAGAGCCCCGGCATGGACGACGACACCGAGCTGCGGCTGCACCAGCTTTTCGCGCCAGCCCCCATCGCAGACAACGCCAGCAGTGGTCATGAGCTCATACCAGGGCCCAGTGGTGGGCTTCCTGAGACGTTCTTCCAGCACCAACACCAGCACCAACACCAGCACCAGGTTGGAGCTCCAGGATTAAGATACTTTCCCAGTCTATCAGCGACACCAACCGCAGCTAATACCACAAACGACGGCTCGGGTCTCGACGGCTTTGAGCTCGAAAAGTACGCGATCAACCATGTCGCGAGCACATATGCGCCCTCGCCCATGGCAGGTCCACCCTCCTCCATGCTCTTTGGTTTGAGTGTCACAGGGGGCTTTGCACCCCAGTATCACCACTATCCGTCTCAACAGCAGCAAATTTGGGATACAAGCAGCAGCTTCCAGAGCAATCACCAGCAGCAGCACCACATAGAACATCTTGGCAGTGGGCATTCAACGCCCTTGGGCTCTGAGGCAGCGCGAGTGGGCACCATCGACGCGGCTGACCGCCACCACGAGCCAGCGACCTTGTCTACAATTGCGTCACTCCAACCAGCATCCTACGCGTCGTCGTCATCACCCGCGACCTCGTCGTCGGTCCTCGCGGAGAAGCAGAGCGTGACGCTGAGTTCCAAGATGCGCTGGATCAGCGCCAAGGAGGCATCGAAAGCGGTCAATGATTTTGCGCTCTTCGTGCAGAAGAAACGCGCGCGCATGGACAAGAAGACGAGCGGCGGGCGCAACAAGAAGTACATCTGCTCCTGTACGCACTGCGCCTGGTTCGTGCGGCTCATCAAGGTCGCCAAGTCGGACAACTGGAAGATCTCGTCCATGCAGCTCGCGCACTCGGAGAACTGCACGGGCGAGGCCCAGCCGAGCGCACGGCAGCTCGCCGAGCTCAACACGCTGCGCAACCGCGTGCTCACGGCCAGCAGCGACTCGCCGGGCAAGCTCGAGATCATCCATCATCACGACAATGATGAGCTCAGTGCGAGGTCTATACGCGATGGTCGGAGCAGTGGTGGCGTTGGCAACGAGCGACGGCTGCTCGTGCAAACCGACTTCACGGCCGAGGGCGAGAGCCTCGGCGTCAAGATCCCCGTGCGCCTAGCGTACCGCGCCAAGAAGATCCTCCAGGAAAACTCGAGCAACGCGGCCTTCTCAGTCGAAGCCATCGTCAGGGGGGTACTCGGACTTCCTGGTAGGGACCTCACGGAGAAGATCGCCGAGAGCTACAAGCTGCTGCCGAGTCTGCTGCAGAAATTCTCAGATCTGAACCCAGGCTCAACTGTGTGTCTTCGCAAGGATGAGCGCGGCCGGTTCAAGAGCGCGTTCGTGCTGCCCGCGCCGCTCACAGAGCTGCTGCTGACGCTGCAGAGCGTCTTTGGACTCGAGATCGTGCCCTGCGGTCGGCAAAGCAGCACTAGCTCCAATAAAACAGCTGAGCCACCGCGATACACCGGCCAGTTCATCGTTCTCCTGGGCAAAGACGGCAACCTGGAGCACCGCGTGATCGCGTTTGGCCTGATCCCGATCCCAGACACAGAGAACGTCGCGTGGTTTCTACGGTCGCTGCACAACGCGGGCTTCCAGATGGGCGACGCGCCCGTGTTCCTCGCTTACCACCAGCTAGGCGCACTCGCGGCGCTGCGACGCGAGTTCCCGCGTGTGGCGCCCATGTTCTGCGTCGAGTCGTTCATTCAGACGATCGAGCACCAGCTCGCGGACAGTGTGTCACTAGTAAACCTCGACTTTGTGACCCACCAAATTCGCCTCGCAAGCCTTGCCGAGACCCTTGAGGCGTTCCGTGCACACATGGGTGTGGTCGTGCAGCACTTGCCGTCGGTCGCAAGCTTCCTGCTGGGCTTCGACGCGTCGCTCTGGGCGCTGCACGCGAGCCGCGCTGTGAAGAAGTACCACTGGAACGCCACGGGCCTGCGCGCGTACATGGGTACTGAGGTGGAGATCGTGGTCAAGACCGAGCGGCCCACCCAGCAGAAACAGCCCAGTCGGCCTTCGCGTGGCCAGCAGCAGCGGCAGCAGCAGTTGTATGTGGAGGCGAGCAGCGGCTTTGACGTGCAGCGCATCAGCGGCATCCAGCTCGCGGACTTTGACACGATGGTGCCGCTCGAGATTATTTACCAGTTCCTGCTCCATTATCTGCACGTCGAGGCCCTTCGCGCCGTGGAGATCGCCAATGTGCGAGCGTCTGATACCACCACCAATTCACCAATCAGTGTGCAGCTCACGCCTGGCGCCGAGAAGCTCTTCCACCAGGAGCTCTTCGAGTCTGAGCACGTCAAGGTCTGTGCCTCCGAGGACCCAGCAATTGCACTCGTGCTGAGTAATTACGCGAGTGCGAACGGTGACGAGTGCCGCGTGCACGTGGACGACGGGCGCTGCTCGTGCGCCGCGATGTACCAGCTAGGCATTCCCTGCCGTCACCTGATCGCGACCGCGCGCGCGTTCAAGGGCGACAAGACGATCCCCACCGAGTGCGACCGGATCTACACCATGGCGGTGTACCAACTGGGCGTCCAACGCCAGAGTTCGCTCGAGGACCGCATGCCGGCGCTGGGTGGACTCAACCGGGACTCGAGTATTTATCCCGCGCCGATTTACGGCAGCGCAGACGAAGCGGACGGCGCGGGCGCTCCGGTTAGAAGCCGAAGTAGTGGGAGTGGTGGCAAGCGCCACGTGCGAGACGAGGGGGGCGGAGAAGCGGCCACGAAGAGTTCTGCTACCGTCGAGACAACAGCGAAGCGCACATACCTGCAGCATCAGAGGTATGCAGCTGGCTTTAGCACAGAGAGCGCTGCTGGGGATAGAAGTCGCAATAGCAATAGCAGCAGCAGCGCGAGCCAGCAGCAGCCGTCCGCGGACCTGGCCTTTGACAACTGCGTCGTTTGATAAAGTCTGTTCAAAATCTAACTCATATCAGTACAATGTCTACAAGGCAGCGTACTGCCAGCGTTGGTGTTCAAAATGCAGCGAGCAGCAAAGTGTCGTTACGCTGTACATCTCTGCTGAGGATCCCACAGCAAGCTCATGTTCATGGAGAGCCTCATGTGCAAGGCGTCATTCGGAGCATTGATCATGATCATTTTGCTGATCTTGGCGCGTTTCCACCACACAGGTAGTCACCACCAAAATCGTCGCCTGGTACTGATGTAACTGAATATTGATGGTGTTTCATTATGCAAATATGTTAAATACTGACGATGATCCCATCAAAAATACTGCCCGCAAATCCGCATGTTGGTTACAGTGTTGCCGAAAAAAAAGCGCCACAACATCACATTTCCGAAAATTATTGGTAAAGTAAATAAACTCGCATTAATCCATCAGGTGTCCAATACAAATAGATGCTAAATATCAGACTTCTCCATAAAATCCCGATATTCATCGTAAAATACCGGTGCGACGTGAGGCCCGGCTGGGCCAGCTGAAAGTCCCCCTCAAGGCCCGTCCGGTGGTTTCTTTGCGGCCGACGGCATTCGCGCAACCAGCTCGCTCAATTGAATTCGTGGTCCTCGTCAGCAGCAAGCAGCATGTTGTCCAAGGTGCTCCGCCCCGCCCCGCTCCAGGCCAAGAGCCTGCTCTCGCGCGCGCAGTCCGCCGCGGCCTCGAGCCTCAACTACCCGTCGTACGTGCTCAACGCGCCGGCCACCGAGGTCACCACGCTCGCCAACGGCCTGCGCGTGGCGTCTGAGGGTTCGCACGGCGAGACCGCCACGATCGGCGTGTGGATCGGCGCCGGCTCGCGCTACGAGACCGCGCAGAACAACGGCGCGGCCCACTTTTTGGAGCACATGGCCTTCAAGGGCACGGCCAAGCGCACGCAGCAGCAGCTCGAGCTCGAGATCGAGAACATGGGCGGCCATCTGAACGCCTACACGTCGCGCGAGCAGACCGTGTACTACGCCAAGGTGTTCAAGAAGGACGTGCCGCGCGCGGTCGACATCCTCTCGGACATCCTGCAGAACTCCAAGCTCGACGACGCCGCCATTGAGCGCGAGCGCGACGTCATCCTCCGCGAGATGGAGGAGGTCAACAAGCAGCAGGAGGAAGTGATCTTTGACCGCCTCCACGAGACCGCCTTCATGGGCAACGGCCTCGGCCGCACCATCCTCGGACCAATTGAGAACGTACGTATCGTACATATCGCATATTCATTTCATCTTCCTTCTCTATGGGCATCAGTAACCATGTGCTTTTGTATATTTGATGTCGCGTTTATAGATCCGCAACCTGAAGAAGGCGGACTTGGAGGACTACATCGCCAACCACTACACCGCCCCACGCATGGTGGTCGCTGGTGCCGGCGCCGTCGACCACTCGCAACTCGTGGACTTGGCCAAGAACGCGTTCGGCAACCTGCCGACCGAGCCAAAGGTGGCGCCAACGCTCGAGCCCGTGCGATTCGTGGGCTCGGACGTCCGCATCAAGGACGACGACCTGCCGCTCGCGCACATGGCAATCGCGTTCGAGGGCTTCAGCTGGACTAGCGAGCACGCGTTCCCGCTGCTGATCATGCAGACGCTGCTCGGCTCGTGGGACCGCACGTCGGGCGCCGGCATCAACATGTCGTCCAAGCTGGGCCAGGTGGTCGCGGAGAAGGAGCTCGCGCACTCGTTCATGGCGTTTAACACGTGCTACCAGGACACTGGTCTCTTTGGTGTGTATGCGGTCGCGGACCAGTACAAGCTCAACGACCTGACGTGGTACACCATGGAGGCGCTCGTGCGTCTGGTGCACAAGACCACGGAGGAAGAAGTGGAGCTCGCCAAGACGCAGCTCAAGGCCAACATGCTTATGCAGTTGGACGGCTCGTCGCCAATCTGTGAAGACATTGGTCGCCAGCTGCTGACCTACGGCCGCCGCCTGACCCCCGCGGAGATCTTTGCCCGCATTGACGCCGTGGACGCCGCCGCTGTCCGCAACGCCGCGGACCAGGTCGTGAACGACAAGGAGCACGCGCTCGCGGCCACGGGCCCGATCCACGAACTCCCAGACTACAACTTCATCCGTCGTCGCTCGTACTGGCTCCGATACTAGGTGCAGCGAGTTCCGCGCGGCCGCCTTCACGTCTGATCCCCAGTACACAACTCCATCCCAGCTGCCAGCGTCGTGTCGAGTTGAGAGACACGCCATGTAATGCTGCGTGCGCTGAGGCTGGAACTGCTCGTAATTTCTTCCTCTTTCGCATCCAGTCCCCTCACAAATAGATGACTGGGTGGGACAAGAAATTGCGAGTTTGGCTGCGGGGCTGCAGCTGTTTGAGAATATTCCGACCAATGAACACACAAAAGAGAAAATAAAGAGAGAAACAAAACATAACACACACACACTTCCACCCATTTGCTCACAGTTATTACCACTAGCATATTGATTTTGTCGGCTCTCAGCTCGTCACCAAGGGCTCCCGTGTAGCTGCGATCTGCGCGTGATGCGGTTTCTCCCAGAAGCTCTGCTGGGTGCGGTGGTTGAAATAGTACCACGCGCCAAAGTCTGCATCGAATACCTTCTCGAGCGTGCCCGTCGCGAGATCTCGCAGGAACAAGCGCGTCGCTCGAGTCCGGTAGAGCCGCTGGATCGCCTGGGCTGCTTGGTGGCGCTCTTGAGAGAAACTGTCGCCAGAAATGTCTATTTTCTCGACAATTTCACCATTTCCAACACTGTCAGCGAGGTCGTGACCGCCAAGTAGAACGGGCTTCTCCCATGTGCTCTGCTTCGTTCGCCTTGAGTAGTAGTAGTACGAGTTTGAGTCTGAATCGAGCATTTTTTCATAGACCTCTGCTAGCAGGCGTCTCAGAGCTGCTCGGCCAGCTCTTCGGCGATACAGAGACTGGATGCAGACGGCTGCTGACTCTAACGAGCGCGAGGACGATGTCACACAGGTGTCTGAACTGACAGAGGTGTTCTCTGGGCTCTTGAGGGGATAACTGGTACACGTAGGATAGCTCAGTTGAGAATTATTCGTGGTCACGTTCGCAGCGACAGCATCTTTCCAGCGTGAGACTCGTCTGAAATTCCGGAACGTTCTTTGGATCGCCAACACTGCACGAAGATTGGAGAGGATTGGCGTCTTGTAACTCGGGCTCACTGCATCGCTTGCCCTTGTTTCTCTTCTTCTTCCGTAGGCTCGTCTTCGTGGCTCGACCGACCTCCCCTTCTGTGGGCAAACGCAAACTCGAGTCGTCGTGAAGCTGATCGGGGGTCGCTGAATTAAGACAGCGTGGCTATTATTGCCGCCACCGAATCTGGTTGCATCGCTACTGGTTCTCAGCTCGTCGAGTCGCTGTCGCACGGAGACGAGTTTCCGTTTATTCATCAACAATTTCTTCTCGAGGGCGACGAGTTTCAGCTCCAACTGGGTCAACTGAGGAGAATTTCGATGTAGCTTGCTGGCATTGCCTCCCACGTGGCATTGCTGGTTCTGCTGGTGGCTGAGCTGGACTTGCTGCTTGAGAAAGCTCATGCAGCGCTCGTCAGCGTCAATCTCAGCGACCAAGATGATCTCGGTGGCTTGAAACGACGACACGGCTTCATCCAGACACGGTCCCCATAATGCAAACTTATTCGCTGCCGACACGTTCTCCTCGGGCTTCACGCTTCCCTGATCGCTGGAGTTGACGATAGCACTGTGGTCACCATGATTTGGCTTTTTCAATGGTTGAGGCTGAAGATGCCGAGACGATGTCCCAATTGGAGGCAGCTGCATTAGAATAGCTGGATCCGCTTTTCGAGTCAACAAAGTACCGAGCTGCACTTCACTGGCTGAGCCGACTCGTCGGCTTCGCTGCAATGCTCGAGCGCTCTGATCATTATTGTTGCTCTGTAGTGAAGTAATAGACAATGGATCGTTGCTCGTCTGGTACCCAAGCGATCGAGGATTGTGGTCCTTGGGCTCTCGTTTGTTGCGAGAAGGGAAACGCGCTGCCTCTTTGATCAAAGCTGTTGCAGGATGAGCAGTTCCCCAGAACCAACTTCCACCAGGTGTGTCTCGAGAATCCTGGGCGCTTGATCGATCTCGATCACTTGAATCAGCTCGAAGCAAAGTTGGACCGGCCATTGCTCCATTGCCGATAGTGTCCCGCTTCAGTTCCGGTTCGCTGGTCTTGGGCTGCAGCCGGCATCCGCACTGATCACAAAACCTCGCATCATCTTGAAGAACTGCATCACAGCTGACACAACTCTGTTTGTCGTCAGCCCAACTTGTCTCTTCGGCGAAATCTCTCGAGTCACGCCGATCTTGCCGTTTGCGCGCCTTGTTTGCAGACTTTTTCGCCATGATCCAGCGCCTTCCCGTAGTAACAAGTCCACACTCGCATTAGCGACGACACTGCTTCATGACATCGAACCCAGCTGATCTGAGAACTTACGAGTCTTGTGCATCCTGTCGCCTGCTATTCTTGACATTCAATATCTCCGAAACGGTGAATCGTAAGTGACGCGAAGCTCGGACGTGCGATCTCCATCTTGAGTGCGGACAAACTTGGAGAAAAGAATCCAAAACCGATCTTTCGGTCGTAAATTTAGAAACAATCTCCGCTTGTGAAGACGCAATCCTGCGCGAAACTGGTGCTGAGCAAAACCTTTTCATCTTTTATCGTCACTTTGGATTTTTCCACTGATTGTTGCGAGTGAGCAGCCTGGTACGAAGAGTTCAACGCGCAATGGAAGCAGTCGGCCTTGATGAGTTTGGGCGCGAGCACTTCGTCGTGGAAGCGGCGCCTGGACGTCTCTGCATGACACTTGGGGAGACCGATCAAGGGTTCGTCGTCGTCCGCGGGATCGATACTCTGGCGCAAGAAGACCTCGCGGCCTGGGACGAAGTGGACCGAAAGCGCATGCAGCTGCTTCGGCAAACCGTAAGCGTTGGCGATCGGCTCGTTGCGATCGAAGGCGACGATGTCGTCCACTGCAGCCCAAGGGAGGTCAGCGTGCGCCTGGGGAAGCTTGCAGCGAAGAATAGACGCTTGACGTTTGCGCGGTACCACACGTCGCACTACGACAGGAAGAAGTACGACGTCGAGAAGCTCGTGCTCGTTCACGCTCCGAAAGGACCACTTGGGCTGCTCATCAGCGAGTTGGTGCACTATAGCGCTGTCATCGACGGATTTCAACAGCTTCCAGACGGATCCACGAGCAACCTTACAAGGGATCGAAAAGTTCATCGCGGCTGCCAAATCGTCAGCGTGAATGACGTCGACGTGTCGTGTTCGTCCCGCGAGAAAGTCGTCGAGCTCCTTGCAAGTCTGCGAGACCAAGAGAAGGAGATCATCGTCTACCGCACGGCGCCCGAGATTTGTGACAAGTTCCTGCAAGCTGAATACGCGTCCGCTGATGTCCCTCAAGGGTTTTCATTTGAAGAGTCGGAGAACTTCAAGTGCTTGGTGGCGACTACGATTACTCCGGCGATGAAAGCGACGCTCGTCCAAGGAGACGTGCTCGTCGGCGTCAATGGTACGGATGTGTCTTGCATGAACCGCCGAGACGCACTCGCGATCCTCAGCTCTGCACCTTATCCACGAACACTGTACTTCTATCGATCCAGAAGAGTTGACCTTCCAGAGTGCCACAAGATCCGAATTGAATCCGGACCGTTTGGACTCAACTTGGATGGTACGCAGCCGGACAACGCCGTTATCACTGGTTTCACCAGTGCTGCAGACGCGGAACGCCCAGTCTTCAAAAGCTGCGCGTCATTTCTTCCCGAAAGTCGCATCATTTCGATCAACAAGCTGTGCGTTGTGAACCACACACTTGCCGAGGTATCGGGTATCCTTCTGAAGCTCAAACTCTCGTCCAAGGACATCATTGTGGCCAATGAATCGCTCGTGACTGCGCTGAAGAAAAAAAGGCGCTCATTGGAGGTCGTCAGCGTGCCGAAGGGGCCTCTTGGAGTTCACTTTGACGGCGCGAGATCAGACCAAGCGCGTGTATCTGGCTTCTACCTGATGGCAGACGGACGGCCAGGCCCGATTGAGATGTGCTACCGCGTTCCGGTCGGATCGTCGCTTCAAAGTATCAACAACATGAACGTGTCGTGCTTGAAGCTTGCACAGGTGACCGACTTGCTGAAGAAGCTCAGCGAAGTCCCGAAATTGCTCCGCTTCTGCACCCGCAACGAAGCCAATGATGTCAACACGAAAGTGTTGCACGTACGAGTTCCGTCTGGTCCACTGGGCATCGATCTGAAGAGCAGCATCTCCAACAGAGTGATCGTCGACCGCTTGAATCAAGATCCGTCGCTCGGATCGACTTTCATCCTGGACCACGGCGGTGTCGTTCCCGGCTCGGAAATTGTTGCGATTGATGGTATTAGCGTCACGTCGCTGGAGCTCTCCGAAGTCACGCAGCTGCTGCGAATGCTCGCATCTCACGAGAAGATCATCTCATTCAGTACCACACACGACGCGTACGCGAATATGCTGAGTGAATCGCACATCCCCAGGTTGAGAAGCGTCGTCGTCGTTCACTCCCCGCTGGGAATCGAGTTCGAGCCCAGCATAACCGAGAAGGCTGTGATTTCCGCCTACACAAACTCATCGAGCTCGAGCAAACCAGCGAGCGGTTTGAGAGAAGCAGACATCCCCATTGGAAGCAGACTCGTTGCCATTGATCGGGTGGACCTCCGCGCGCTGGATGTGCAGCAAATCGTCGCCATCCTGAAGGATTTTGCTGGGATCACGAAAACGTTGGTGTTTGACACGACATCTGCGAGATCAAAGGCGCCTCCGTCACCCACGCTTGCATCGCAAGCTGTCGGCACTGGACTTGTCGGGAAGAGCAGCCCAGCTAGTAGCCCTCGAAACCAGACTTCTGTGCGCTTTGAGTTCCCAGAGAATGTGTCGACCAAAGCAGCTTCACCCACGTCGTCGCCTCTACATCAAAAAGACAATGCATCAACAGCTCCGAGGGCAACACCTACAGCTCAAAAGGTAAGTGAGTCCGACACAGCATACTTGTTTGGCTTTTCTGTTCTGACAAGGCTTTCTCTCACTTCTTTGTGTAGGATTTATCCTTGCCTCCTCGAAGTTCAGCGTCGCCATCGGTGCCAGCGCCATCGCCCTTACAGCTCGCACCGCTATCGATCAAGCCGCTTGAAGCGCTGAAATCCATGTCGCTGACAAATTTATCGGCCAAGACGGTGAGTGCCTTATCTCCAATATCGCAGTCCCTGACATAGGCAAACGCTCATGTCTTGACCACAACAATCTCGTGTCCATGTATATCTTGATGTCGTATCAGATCGATCAAAAACAACAAGAGAAGCATGAGGGTCAGCAGCTGAGCTCACCCAAGACCGAGTACATGATCAACATGGTGAGCAATGTGACTTTGATCAACCACTTACATGATGAACGTCTCTCACGTCGTCGCTCTCTCCGCAGTCCTCCTGGACAGGCTCGCGCTCTCTGAACCGCATGACAGTCGATCTGCCGAGCTCGTCGCTGCAGATCACGTCCGCAAAGCCGTCGTCACCGAAACCAGGCGGCAAGTCGGGCGCGATCACTTCGGTGCTGTTCAGCGAGATCGCGTCGTTGGACTTTGGCAAGAAAGGCGAGAGCAGCGGCGGCGGCAGCGCGCAGGTTGTCATCACGCTCGCGAAGGGCAAGAAGACGCTCGAGCTCGACATGCGCTCGCGCGACGAGCGCCAGGAATTCTACGCGCTCATGACGTCGCTCGCGCCCGCACTGCGCCAAGTTCAACAGTGACGACTGGGAGATTGAAGCCCGCATAGCATTCCACCTGCATTCTATATAGTAGTTTCAGCTCTCGATAACCTACCACATTGAAAACTCTTCATGAACACTCGAATTGAGTCTTTGTATTCTCTTCAATAGGTTAAACCTGTCAAAAACGATACCATCAGTGTCAGATCGTCTTGAAGAGGGATCCATTCGCGCCACATACTCCGAGCAGTCAAGGCAACTCGAGGTCGTTGTGCGTCATAAACAGAGCAAGTGTAGCGATGGCTCCCACGCAGGGCGACAAGGTAGTGTTCGTGGGCGTCTTCGCCGGCGAAGACGATCACTCCTCGGGAGAGCAGACGCCCGCGGGCTTCCAGGACACGCCTGGTCAATGGTACTCGGCCATCCAGCGCAAGCGCGGGACCGCTGCGGCCGACGATGGCGAAGCCACGTTGCGCGACAGCCAAGAGACGCAGCCGCAGTCCGACGCGGTGGCCGAGGCGGCCACAGAGCCTGTGACGCAAGCGGAGGGAAGAGAGAGAGCACCAGTGTTTGTATACGCGACAAGGTCTCTTGGCGATGAGAATGGTGACAGTCGCTTTCACAACCAGCAGCAGCAGCAAGATGAGGAGATTGATGAGGACGAGACGCAGATTATCATGTCGTTATCGCAAGATCCATACGGTAAGTGCTGGGCTCTCTGTATGTATCTACAATGCTGAAGACAAGTCGCTGATTGTGCCACATTATTGTATGGATTAGGTGGGCGCGCTGCGGCTTCTAACCGTAAGATCGAGGAAGAGGAGTTCGTTGTCTCGAGACCAACTGACGACGCGATCATCGGCGCAAGCGACGACGAAGGCGCGGATTCCGACATGTCGGACGACATGCTCGCGCACGATGGGCCCATAGACGACATCTCGTCGTTCGCTGCGAGTTTCCAGCAGCAGAAAGACGCAGACGACGAGGAGCAGAGCAAGAAGAAGAAAGCGCCTGTGAACGTCTATCGACCGCGGACACAATTTCGACAGACGCCAACGCACTCTGTTGATGAAGACGTGAGCAGCAGCAGTGGTGCTGAAACAGAGGTTGAGGGCGAGCCTGAGAGTGAACTAGAGGGGCAGCGCGTCCCTCCTTCTATTGGTCGAAAGGGACTTGCTCGCCCAACAGCAGCCAGACTTGCTCGACAGCGATCAATGCCTGAGCATTCAACCGCCAGTGAGAAAGACGACGATGCCGGAAAGCAAGATGAGAGCAACAAGAACAAACCGCGACGCTTCCGTCTCGACAGCATCGCGCAACCGCGAGCGTCCGAGCGCAGAAACTTGACAGCTAGTGATCCGACCAACAACGTCGACGAAACACCCGTCGATTCTACAAAGAAAGCGACCAAAGATGCCGCAGCATCTCAAACGCCAACCCGAAGTTCGCCTGTGAAAAGCAAGCGAGCAGCAGCGGCGACACTAAGAGTCAAGCAAGCGCAACAGAATGAAGGCTCACCACCGTCCAGTGCGGCAAGCGCGGCTGAGAAGATGACGGTGGTCTCTATGCAAGAGCCGGAGAAGATTGAGGACCTTGAGAAAGCCCCTGGATTGCCACTCAATACTGCAAAAGGCAAAGCGCCGCGCAAAACTCCAGCTGCTGAGGCTCCTGCAGGACGAAAGCGAAAGCTTGGTAGTGGTTCAACTCAGGACACTGAGGCTTTGCAAGTGCAGGAGGAACAGATCCGGATCATCCTCACGGTACTCGAACCTACGCCAGCGATTCGCAAGAAGATCAAGGCCGTCGGCAGCACCGCCGCGTACGAAGACGATATTGAGAAGGCCACGCACGTGATCGCACCAAAGAACCAGCTCAAGCGCACCGTCAAGCTACTCTGT
>JAASFY010000002.1:0-93092 GCA_023334035.1 Globisporangium okanoganense | reverse complement strand
TCGACGTGGGCAACGATCGCGACGTTGCGGATCAGGCTCGCGCCCACGGAGCTCGAGAAGTCACGCGTCACGAGTGCCGACTGCAAGCTGCTGCTGCGCTGGTCCACCCGGCTGTGGCGGGCGAGCGTCGGGAGGGTTCGTCGGAGCCACATGCTGTGATGATGATGCAGGCAGCGGATGAGGTGCGAATGTGGTGCTGCTCGTGGCTGGTCAAAACGAGTAGCAGGCAGAATGTGGCGCGTGCCACTATATGGTTCCACAATGGTGGCCCACATAAGTAAGATTTGCAGAGTGATGGTGTCGCATAACTATTACAGGCTGAGAGAAGAAATATAAGAGCAGCAGGGATGGCGGCGATGGGGGCGGTCGTGGACGCCGTGTTCGGGTCGTACGACCTCAAGAACGCCAAGCAGTGGCGCGACGAGGACCTGCAGCACCGCGAGCAGGAGAAGCAGTGGCGCGAGGACGCGATCCTGCGTGAGATCTCGTGGCGTAACGCCGACCTTGAGCGCGAGCGGCGCGTGCTCAAGCTCGAGAACGAGAAGCGCATCATCGACGCGCGCCACAAGCAGCTCTCGGCCATCGCACAGCTCTCGGCGCTGCTCGCGGGCTTCTCCATGGTCTCCATGGTCGAGATCAACCTCGAGCCGAACCTCAACCACCTGCTCATGGTCTTCTACGGCGGCGTCTGCTGCCTCGAGGTGCGCTTGCTTATTCGCTTTTTGTTTCATTATGCCCATGTGTGCGACTAATAGTGGCTTTAATGCTGCTCTCGTAGTTTATATCTATGTTAATCTGCATGCTCACGTGCACGCTGCTGCTGCTGGCCGTGACGCGCTTCGTGACGCACACGCTCGAGGGCGAAGTGCGGCAGCTCACGGTCATCGAGCTCGAGCTCGTCTCGCCGTTCTACGCCTGGTGGCTCAAGCGCTGTGAGCGCGAGTGGCTGCTGGCCTACCAGCTCTTCCGGCTCGGTAAAGTGTGCTTTGCATATCTCCCATTCTAGTGACTTGTGGATTGAAAATACTGACCATCGTGTCATAAATGCAGGCGCGTCGCTTTTTCTAGTTGAAGTGATCTTGATTGGCTGGGTGCAGTTCGGCCAGTCGGTCGCGACTGCAGTTGTCATGACGGTGCTCTGTACAGTCGGCATCCTCTACTACCAGCTGCGCGTCGCGAGCCGCTGGCGGTATCTTGTGATCTTCCCCGACCCGAACAACATCAACCACAACTACCACTCGAGCGTCCAAGACGAGTAAATTATTATACAAACCGCAAATATTATAGCGACATAGTATCATTGGCCAATGCAGCGTCGATGAAAATGCTCATTCAAGTGGCTCCGGTGCTGCAGCACGCGGCGAATCGACAACATTCACGCGCATCGACGCAATGGGGACGGCATTATGCCACGACCATCCAGCACGAGCAGAGGCAGCACGCTATCACGGCTGGCTACTGAATTAGCTGCGCCACGGTCACCGTCTGCTGCGGATGCCGCTTCGTCTCTTTGCTGCTTGGCTCTGCTGCTGACGCCACGCGCGCGTCAATCAATTCATGCGCCGCAGACATTTTCTTGTGATCATCGACCTGATCAACCATTTACCTGGCTTGGATTTGCGCATTCAGCACCACCCTCTCAAAAGCGATACCATCACTAAATATCACTTACAGAAGGATATCATAGCTGACAGATGATTATTACTCAATTTGTAAAATTTTGGGTACAATATTAGACATAATATCGGATTTCACAGGTTGTGTGCTCAAATCTGAAGTGGGTAAAAAATGGCCACTCATGAGATCCCCATTTTTTCGGGACGTGCCGCCCGCTCCAACACAAACATGAGCCATTTCCCGAAAAGCTCCACCAGCGGCACTTTATCGCCTCACTCCACGACACCGGCCGCCTCCACCACCAGCACAGCCATATACACAACACAGTCAGCATGCCCGACAGCAGCAACAAATTCGTGGTGCACAAGTTCGGTGGCACGTCCGTGGGCAGCGCCGAGTGCTTCGCCAAGGTCACGGACATTGTGTCGGCGCTCGCGGCGCCGCGCGTCGCTGTGGTCGTGTCCGCGATCGGCGGCAAGCCCAAGGTCACGGACCTGCTCATCAGTCTCTTGAGTCTGGCCAAGCAGCGCAAGTCGCTCGAGTGCGACGCGATCCTCGGCGTGATCCGCGAGAAGCACCACAAGGTGATCGCCGAGACGCTCCCCGCGGACGTGGGCCAGCCCATCGAGGCCGCGATTGACGCCGACCTGAAGCGCCTCTCGGAGCTGCTGCGCGCGATCTCGATCATGCGCTCGTACAATGACAACGTCGTGGAGTTCATCTCGGGCCACGGCGAGGTATGGTCAGCCAAGATCCTGGCCGCCGTGCTCACGCTCCGTGCGGCTGCGGACGGTAAAGCTCACAAGTTCCACTTCGTCGACGCGCGCGAGTTTCTGATCGTCGAGCCCGACGAGGACCATGGCCCCGTCGTGCAGTACGACGTCACGACGAAGAACATCGACGTGATCTTGAAGAAGACCCAGCCGGACGGCCAGGCGCTCACACACCTCGTCATCACGGGTTTCATCTGCAGCACGACTGACGGCGTGATGACGACACTGAAACGTGACGGCAGCGACTTCACGGCGTCGATCTGCGGCCGCGTGCTCAAGGCGAGCAGCATCACGATCTGGACCGACGTCAGCGGCGTGCTGAGCTCGGACCCGCGACGCGTGCCCGAGGCCAAAATCCTCGCCGAGGTCTCGTACGAAGAAGCCATGGAGCTCGCGTACTTTGGCGCCAAGGTGATCCACCCAAAGACCATGACACCGGCGATCTTGGAGGGGATCCCAATCTTCATCCGCAACACGTTTGAGCCAGACCACCCGGGCACGAAGATCTACCACCGCAAGCGCGTCGAGCTGGAACGTAAGCTCTCGAATGGGTTGCCTAATGCCAAGAACATTGTGAGCGGCTTCTCAACTGTGGACGACTTGGCGCTGTTCAACATCGAAGGCAGCGGCATGGTGGGTGTGCACGGCACGTCGTCGCGGCTCTTCAGCGCGCTCGACCGCGTCAAGGTCAACGTCGTGCTCATCGCGCAGGCGAGCTCCGAGCACTCGATATGCTTTGCCGTGCCCATGAGCCGCGCTATGGACGTCCAGGAGGTCGTGAACGAGACGTTCTTCAAGGAGATCCACCACGGCCTGATCGAGAAGACCGAGTTCATCGCGCCCATCAGCATTATCGCCGCCGTGGGCGACAACATGAGCCAGACACCGGGCGTCTGCAGCCGCTTCTTTGGCGCCCTTGGTCGTGCGGGTATTAACGTGCTCGCGATCTCGCAGGGTTCGTCGGAGCGCAACATCTCGGCGGTCGTGCGCTACGAGGACTCGGCCGCGGCGCTGCGGGCGGTCCACTCGGCGTTCTTTCTATCGGACCAGACGATCTCGATGGCCATTGTCGGCCTCGAGCACACGGAGGACGACAGGACGGGCGTGGGCAAGGCGCTGCTGGCCCAGTACAACCAGCAGCGCGAGTACTTGAAGCAGCGCTTCAACGTGGACATCCGCATCCGCGCGATCGCGACCCACTCGTCGTCCAAGATGCTGCTGGACCACAACGGCGGCCTCACGTCAGACGCCCTGGAAGAACAGGCCGAGCTTTTTGAGCCGTTCGACCACGACCGGTTCCTGAACCACCTGTGCGCCGACCACCTGCCGCACTGGCTCATCGTCGACGTGTCCAACTGCCCCAGTCACGTGAAGAATTTGTATCCGACATGGCTCAACCGCAACGTGCACCTCGTCACGGCCAACATCAACGTCGCCGCGGCGTCCACAAGCCTGCATGACCTCATCCGCACCAAGCTGCGCGAGAAGGAGCTGATCTTTGACTCGGAGGCCTGTCTGGCCATTGGCGTCCCGATCTTCAACACGATCCAGAACTTTGTGCAGACGGGCGACGACATTCGCCAGGTCGAGTTCTCCGGCAGCCTCTTCCTCAACGCGGTGCTCAGCGCCGCCACGTCGAATAGCAGCAGCGGTGACATGGACCTCCCACAGCTGCTCAGACAGCAGATCGACGCGTTCAAGACGAAGCTCTCGGTGCGCGACATTCTCGATGACGTCACGGGCGTGCGCAGCGCCAAGAAGGCCGTGCTGCTGGCGCGCGAGCTGGGCTTCCGCACCGAACTCCGAGAAGTCGCGATCGACTCGTGCTGGCGCTCGCTGGACGACAGCGACGGCGACGTGGCGCAGTGGGACTACGAGCGTTTGCTTGCGCACTTAGTGGGCAAGTGCGAGCCACTGCAGCAGCAGATCGCAGCGGCGGCCGCGAACCGCACCGAGACGCCGGCGCTGCGGCTTATGGCGTTCGTCGACGCACAGAGCGGCGCGATATCGGTGCGCGTCGAGGCGCTGCCGGCAGAGCACGTGTTCACGTCGCTGCAGCCGCTCCAGTGCGCGTTCGCGTTCTACACGGCGCGCCACGCGGCGCACCCGGTCGTGGTCTCGGGCCCGATCGCCGACAGCTCCATCACGGCTGGCACGCTCTTCGGCAGCATTTTGAATCTGGCGCGCAATTGTGGCGCGCGCGAGTCGGGCAAGTGAGTGAAAGAAGGCACATGTAGATAGAAATTATGAATATGTCAATAGAGATGTATTATTTCCTGGAAGAGTCGAGGAGAGCCCGCCCGCACACACGCACAAGCAGGTCATTCACGCTCGTGAGGTATCGTGTGAAGTACACAATTAACTCTCGCATAATTGTGCACTTCCCACGATACCTCATTAGATCGAATACAGGAGTTGAACAAGTAAGCAGGTTTACATCTGATGTTGAATCACATTATTATTTTGAGTCTAATAATGTGGTCCACTCTACTTTCGTGGATCTTGAGGAGCTTTCTTTCTTTTTGTTCTCATTGACGAGACGAAAAGCGCCCTTCGTGATGGCCATCACCAGCGCAGAAGAAGGAAACGCGTTCGCCAAGTGCATGTACGTGTGTAACTATCTGCATGTACTTTCGCCTATATTGTGTCGTACATACCAAGCGTCATGCGGTCTGGTGCGTGCTGCTGCTGTGGTGGTCTGTAAAAAACGAACGAGCGTCCGGTAGATTGTCGAGCGCCGGCAGCGACGAGTGACGTCAGCCAGCTGAGCGCGCAAGCGGCGGCGGCGGCGGCGAGTCGGGGAGAAAGCGAGAGGGACGCATGCGCAGCAGTCGTACACACGAGCGGATCACGTGTCTTCTCTAGTGCGATGGCATGATCATGTATGTGTGCAGCGTCGTAGTACAAGTAACGACGATATCGTGACGCTGCATTTTTCATTCTTTCGGAGCTGCTCACTTTCAGGCGCAGTCCGTCGTTGCGGACCTCGTCATTCTTTCTTGCTACATGCCGCACTATAAAGCCTTCTCTTCAGAATTACCACATACCTACTACCTACCAACCTGCATGTGGGCAACTTCACCCACTTACTTGAAGACCGCCGTCATCAGCTGAAGAATCGGTATCGCTACCGGTTTCTCGTCGCTTTTTTCTCCGGGTTTTGCCCAGATGCTCATCCTTCTTTCGTTCTCTCTTTCAACACAGCAGCAACCTGGTCGCAGATACATTCTCCCCTTTCTCCTTTGCTCATTCGCCAACGGCCGCTTCACGCACACAAGTCCCTTCAAGCAGCCACGCACTCCGCCAAAGCGCCACGCACGAGCAGCATGACCCGCAAGCGCCGCATCACCAAGCCCGCGCCAGTGGCCACGTCCGCTGCTGCCGTGTATTCACCAGCACGCACCACTCGCAGCAGCAGCGGCGCGGCGACGGCATCGCTCCTGACCCCGCCGACAAGAGCCAAGAGCGCGTCCGCATCAGCAGCGGCGTTAGGTGCGCAGCTGGCGAGCGACCCGCCGATCCTCTCACCGCCGCTCAAGAAGCGCGTGCACACGCGCAGCGACGCGCGCGCCGCCAAGGTCCCGAGCCTCGAGGCAGCGCTGGACGACCAGGACGACTTTGACGACGAGCAGCGCGGCTACGACGGTGGTAGCTCGACGCGCCACAACATCAAGCCGGACCCGCACCTACCGGACCCGTACAAGCGCGACGCCACCGTGCTGCACTACAAAGGCTCGGTCTACGACGCCATGCTCACGCGGGTACGTTTGTATATTCGGTTAGGTGGCGATCCTGTGTTTAGTAAGTATACACACACTTAATGTGTGTATGGCTTTTTAATAGGCGCGCGTGCACCAGAACCAATGCGAGTTCATCGCACTGCAGGCGCTCGAGTACGAGCAGCAGTACTACTTGTGGACGCGCTCGGGGAGCATCGGCTATACGGGCAAGACGCTGCTCATGGGCCCGTACGAGTGCGAGGAGCGCATCGTGGTCGAGTTCGGCATGGTCTTCTCGTCCAAGACGAGCTGCGCGTGGGAAGAGCGCCACTCGCTGCAGTACCAGGAAGGAAGGTGTGTATAGCTGCTACTATACACATCACGCGTGGAGCTCAAGGGCGACGGCGTATAAGTCAGTATTTTGCTAATGTGTGTATCTGTATATCTATGTGTGTAGCTATACGTGGATCGAGCTGGACTACTCCATGGGCACACCGTACTCGGACCTGTCGTTTCTCGACAGCGACAACGAGGACCCAGGCGCGCGAACTGAAACCAATGGTCAGAAGCGACGAAGAACCTCCTCACGCACGTCGTCTATCACAACGTCGTCGACGAACCGCCAGTACAATTTCGTACAGGACTGCTGGAGCTCGTCGTCTTCATCGTCTTCTTCAAGTCGTTCAACGCTTTCGGGGCGCAAGCGCGCAGCAGCAGCGACTGTGGAGCCACCAGCGTCGCGTCTGCATGCGGAAGTCCAGGCTTTTCTCAATTTAATTGCAGATCCGAACGAGTTCCCGGTGTACAACTACTCGGAGACGGAGGAAGTGATGGAGGAAGCCCAGAAAATGCCCCTTGGACGGCTCTCCAAGACGACGATCAAGCGGGTACGTTGGCTTTTATGGTCGGTACTGTTGATATGCTGGTGCCGTTGAATGACTTTGTTTTTCTATTGACGCAGGGCTACGAAACGCTGCACCAGATCTATGAGGCGCTGCGCACGCGCACGGCGTGTCGGACTCACATTCTGAACCTGAGCAGCCATTTCTACTCGATCATCCCGCACCACTCGCGTCTGGACGTAATTGATACGATGGTCAAGCTCGGCAAGAAGGTCGCGATGATGGAGAGCGTGTGCGAGAACGTGCGCGGCATGAGCAGCGTGGAGGTCGTGAACGCATGCAAGCAACGCAATTACCTGGACGAGTGCTACGCGCTACTGGGCTGCGACATGCTCCCGCTGGCCGAGACCTCGGACGAGTTTGCGTTTGTGAAGGCGTATTTGAAGAACTCGAGCTGCTGTGGCTGGAAAGACGGCACGCTCCAGCTACTCAACGTCTTCCGCGTGGACAAGCCTGACGAAGATAACCGCTTTGAGCCGTACCGAGACTTTGAGAACCGAAGAGTGAGTGACCATTTTCGCTCTTTTTTCGGTTTCCGACAATGTTAAAATTGTCGGAAAGTGCTGAAATTGGTTGTTTCTTGTGTCTGTAGATTTTGTGGCACGGCAGTCGACTGAGCAACTGGCTGGGCATCCTCACGGACGGACTGCGCATCGCGCCGCCCGAGGTGGCGTCGAACGGACGCATCTTCGGCAAAGGTATTTATTTCACGGACAAGGCGTCGAAAGCGCAGGCGTACTGCCACGCGAGCGCGCGCTACGGCCAGAGCAAGTGCATCTTCGTGCTAAGCGAAGTGGCGCTGGGCGACGTGAAGGAGATGGTGTCGTCGGACGAGAACGCCAAGCGCTGGGTGCACGTGAGCTCCGGAGGTCACACAAAGGCGTCAACGTACCACAGCTGTAAGGGTGTCGGCACGTGTCGCCCGGACGCGAGCGGCGACGTTGTGGACAAGGACGGCGCGGTCTGGCCGCTGGGCAAGCCCGTGCAGACGGCCGAGGCCACGGGGCTGAGCCACTCGGAGTACATCATTTACAACCCAGCGCAGGCGCGCATGCGCTACGTCGTCGTCGCGAAGAGCGCCTATTAGTTCGTTGCTGTTGTTAGACCCCCACGTTAGTTGCTCGTATCTGTTTACCTTTTTGTATATTCTTGTGTGGAATACTGTTTTCTTTATCATCATCTCTCGTGTTCTTTCTTGTCGTCCTTGTCCATGTTGTTAGTTGGCTTGCTGAGTTCCTTTACAATAGAGTCTTTACTTGAGCTTCTTGGCGCGGTCCGTGATCGCGTTGAGACGCTCGACGAGGGGCGGGTGGCTGTAGTGGTAGGCGCTGTAGAGCGCGTCCGGGTTCATGTTGGAGAGGTTCTCGATCGCGAGCTTCGTGAGACCCGAGCGCAATCCCTGCTCGTGGCCCAGGTCGACAGCGAACGCGTCGGCCTGGAACTCGTTCTTGCGCGTGTTGAGCGTCATCAGGAACGACAGCACGTGCTCTACCGGCGCCCACACGGTCTGCGAGAAGAGCACCAAGCCGATCATCACAGGCTTGACATCCTGGCCACTGCTCGCAAACCCAAAGCTCGCAAAGAGGTCGCTATCGTTCATGCAGAGTCCAAAGACGTAAAAGAGCACGAGCATGTACACCTGCTGGATCACAAAGCCCTGCGCCGTGTGCCAGAGCTTCCAGTGGCCGAGCTCGTGGCCGAGGATCGCGACGATCTCATCGTGCGTGGCCTGCTCCAGGAGCGTGTCGAAGAGCACGATGCGCTTGCTCTTGAAAAAGCCGAAGAAGTACGCGTTGCTGTGGCTCGAGCGCTTGGAGCCGTCGCACACAAAGAGCTTGGTGAGCGGGAAGCGGAGACTCGATGCGAGCGCCTCGATGCGCGTGCGCAGTGCGCCTGTCTCGAGCGGCGTGAACTTGTTAAAGAGCGGCATGATGAGCACTGGGTAAAGCGTGACCATGACGAGCGAGAACGTGCACAAGAACGCCCAGACGTACAGGTAGAAGCGCTCGCCACCCCATCGGATCACAAAGATCAGGCCCGCGGTGACCGGGAATCCGATGGCCATGAACAGCACGAAGCCCTTAAGCTTGTCCATGAAGAACAGTCCGAGCGTCTGCTTGTTGAACCCGTGGCGGGCCTCGACCACGAACGTCGAGTAGAGCGCGAACGGGAGCCCAACGAGCGTGTCACGCACCGAGGTGAGCGTGAGCAGCATGATCGCCAAGTAGATCTCGTTGGTCGCGTCGACACCCAGCGCAGCGAGCGCGCGGCCGCTGAGCGTCCACATGAACGGCAGGTAGCCTAGAAAGAGCAGCGCGGTCGCCTCGACCTGCGAGTAGGCGCCCGAGACGAACCCGAACGTGCTCTTGTCGAGTCCGTACGCGCGGCTCTTGTCAAACTTCTCGAGCGTGGCGTCCAGCAGCGAGATCTCCTTGGCGGGCGGCTCGGTCTGTGCCTTGCTGTCGTTATCTTCACTGTCGCCTTCTTCTTCTTTATCCTTCTTGGGCTTCTTGGGCGCGAACGAGCCGAGACCGCCGATGGCGTCCCGCAACGGCGCGGGGAACGTTTCCTCCTGGAGCTTCTGGTGCTGGCGCAAGTCCAAGTACGTCTCGAAGACGTACACGAGCGTCATGAAGAGCACTGCGGCCTGGAGGTACGGCGCGGACGTCGGCGTCCAGCCCTCCTGCGTGAAGTACGGCGCGCTCCACCACGGCGCGTGCGGCTCCGTCTGTTGGGCGCCGCTCATGATTCGATCTTTGTTGTGTGTGACGAATGGCCTCTGCGTCTTCGATAAAGTACGATTTTGATGTGCTAAGTACGATATCGTTCTCGAGAGCTCATTTCGGCGGCGCAAAGGGCAAGAAGAGACACAGCAACACCAACAACAAGATGTCGCCGTCGCTGGAGCGCGAGTGGCGCGCGCTGCCGCTGGTCTCCCGGTGCAACGCATCAGGCAATGGCAGTGGCGACAGCACTCAGCTGCTCATCGATCCAGAGGCGCTGACGATCCTGCAAGACGTGCGCGCGCGCAACATCCACGTGCTGGGGCTCTTTGGCCCAGCGAAGACGGGCAAGCGGCTCTTTCTCAAGACATTGATGAGCTCCAAGTGCGACTTTGCCGCCAGCACTGCATCGCCAGAGAGCCGCGTGCTGCTGTGGCTCTGGATGCCAGCGGATGCACTGCATTCTGCTGGTGATGGCGAAAGTGTCAAGCTCGTGATCTCTAGCGGCGCACAGTCGAATGACACTGCGACGGACCGCAAGCAGCGCCTCGCGCTCCTGCTGCTGCTCTCCTCTGCGCTGGTGTACAACGACGACGGAGAGATCAATGCACAGGCGATCGAGCGTCTCGACTGGCTCGCAGACATTGCGCAGATCCTGCGCATCAAGACGAACCAGGACGAAGCGGGCGTTGGTACGTTTTGCTCCAGCCAGCCAACCCCCATAAACTGGTGTTGTTTACTAACGTGTGGGTGTGTGGTTATTACATTAGCAAACGACTTCAAGCAGCACGCGCCAAAGTTTATCTGGCTCGTGCAGAACTTCAAAGTCAAGTGGCTCACTGGTGAGGACGGCGAGAAGCTCACACCTCTCCAGGTACAACATATCAGCCGCTATGCTGTCAGTCACCTAGCTGTATGGGTTATTTCTGACCACTAAGTACTACTTTGTATGCTGTTGCAGTACTTTGAAAGAAGCCTCCACGACGAGAACGGCTTCAGCGACGCGGTTGCGAGCCGCAATGCGAACCGCATGTACTTCAACTCGTACTTCTCCACGCGCGACTGCGTCCCACTGAGTCGCCCTATGGAAGGCACAACAGCCGAAGTTCCACCAAAAACAGAGCGCGATGCACTGCGGAGTCAGTTTGTCGAGTCGATCGACAAGTTCTACGCGTCGTACCTCTCAGCAAAGTCCAACACGTCGCTGCCGGCCAAGCAGCTGATGGGCAAAGAGCTGCGCGCCGAGCAGTTCGTTGTCATGCTGGAGAGCTACGTCAACGCGATCAACAGCAAGGCGCTGCCGACGATCACGCAAGCGTCGACCACATTGCTGCAGCTCTCCATCACCGAGGGCTTTGAAGCGGCCAACGAGGTCTACCAAGAGGCAACTGCGGCGGTCGCCCTCTCACTTCAAGAGGACAAGGCACTCTCGCCGCGTGAGTTGCAAGTGGCGCACTACTGTGGCGTCCAGAAGGCGCTGGCGAAGATCCAGGAGCTCGTCGCGGTCCTCCCCGAGCAGCTCCAGAAGACGGTGTTCAAGGAAAGCTTTTCCGAGTGGGACGCTAAGGTGAAGAGCCATTTGGAACAGTTGACGCAGCAGAACACGAAAGTGTCGCGTGACGCCTGCGAAGAGCTCATCAAGAACCTCTTGCCGCATAATCTGGAGGAAATGGCGAGCGATCTCGCGTCAAAGTGCGTGTCTTGGCTCTTCTGGTTGGCTTGACTGCAAAATGGTTGGTGGGGGCTGACTTGTGTGTGTTTGTGGCTTCTTGTGTGTATGAACAGACCTCGCGGCTCGTTCTCGGACGGTTTGACATCGCTGCTCTCGCAATACAAGTCGGACTTGCGCAAGGCGATCGACGAATACAAGACGCGAGGCAGCGGTCCGTCGATCCACGAGTCGCTCGAGCAGGCGCTACTGCAGTCCGTGTTTGCGTCCATCAAGAACTGGGGCGTAATCGTGCTTCGCCAGTACCAGCAGCACGTTCGCGCTTTGCTCGACGAGCGAGACGCGCTGGAAAAAGACTGCGAGGCCGTGAGGTTGAAAGACACGGACTCGGCGATGTCTGCTGGCGACCAGAAGCGCATGTACGAAGAGAAGCTTGAGCAATCCACCAAGCAGCTCTCGGACCTGCGAAAACTTCTCATGGGTGAGCTCAATGATAAGAAATCCGAGTTCGAGCGCCTAACGAACGACATGCAGATGATGGAGATGAAGCAGAACGTGCGCGTGATGAACGTGGAGAACGACATCACCTGGACGCGCAGCCGCACGACCGAGCTCGAAAAGGCGTCGATGCAGGAGCGCCAGCGCCCAGAGAGCGAGCTCAGCGGCGCGACGCAGCATCTGCTGACCAAAGAGCGCAGTTTCCACGAAGAGGAGCGCTCGTTGCTCACGCAGCAGCGCGAGATGATGGACCGCATGGCACAGCTCGAGCGCGAGGTCGCGCAGAAGAAGACCAAGCACGTGCAGCAGGTGTTTCAGCTCGAAAACGCGATCGCCAGGAAGGCCGACGAGATGAAGACCGAGCACGCCGAGTTTGCGCGGCAGCTCAAGACCCAGGCCAAGACCGACACGGGCGTGCTCAAGCTCGCGTACCAGAAGAAGAAGCAGAGCGTGCAGAGCGAGACCGAGCGGGTCAAGCATGAGATCGACGAGATGCGCGAGAAGCTGTCGCTCTTCAACAGTCCCGTGAACCGCACAGCGCCGGCGAACAAGATCAACCGCGATTTCTTCAGCGCCATGTCGCTGCCGATGCCAGCGATCCCGATCTTCCCGCCATCCGCGCCAAACAGCCCAGTGGCTTCATCTGGAAACCGCGCGAGCCGCTCGGCGTCGATGGACGTGTCGACGAGCTCTGCGACGATTGGACCCAATACTGTGACTCGCACCGCCGCGTCGCGCACCAACAGCGACCTGTGCAAGCAATCGTGAGCAAGCTGAAGCCTTGGACCGTCAGAGACAACCGTTTCACGTCACTTAAATCTTTTTATAACAGTCAGTAGATGGCCTCCCACATATTTGCAAACCCAATTTCCCCACTCACCTCCGATTGCGCAGCTCCAGTCAGAATGCCTTTGAATCACTGCGTCGCGTGCCTACTCGTGACGACGACCGGCAGGATCCTTCTACAGTGGGAGCTGGACGCCACGCTCCCGCTTCGGTACCCGCAGCTCGGGCTGCTCATCGCGAGTCTGGTTCAGTTCTCCAACACGCAGCCGCTCGCGCAGCTGGAGCTCAATAATGGTTTCACGCTCATGGTGTGCTCGGACGCGATCTCGCAGCTCTCGTCCGTCGTGGTCTGCAAGACGCCGCTCGCGTCTGAGAGCACGAGCTCGCAGTACCTTCGCGCACTCGACATGGCGCATCTCAAGAGCCTCGTGATCCTCAATGAGTTCCTGCGCTGCTATCGTGACCTGGTAGACGATATCGTTGTGGAAAGTAAGGCGGCCAGCGAGCAGATGGCCGAGAAATACACGCTCACGAGCGCACTGGGAAATGGAGGACGAGGCTCTTGTGATGACGATGACGCTGGCTCGGACGGCACGCTGGACGTCTTCGCTGCATTCCAGAACGAGTTCATCGCGCCCATGATGGAAGACAACAGCACCGAGAACATCCGCACGGGGATCTCCGACTCGGTCGCAAAGACCAGCGCGTCGGCGATCGACATCACGCGACAGTTTCTCATCAACGCCGACTCGGGCAGCGTGCTCTGCGTGCTGATGGAGGCCCCAAAGCTCTCGGTGCAGCATCGGTATCTTGAAGAGCGACTGCAGACGCAACAGCTGCTCAAGCGTGTGGCGCAGGCACTGAGCAAATGCTCCCCCATCTTGCAGCGGACGGCGCTACTCACGCGCAGCCAGGAAGACAGCCACGTGGGCTTTTCCAACAGCCTCAACGTGAGCGCGACGACCATTGTTCTTCGCCTCGGAAGCGATGCTCAGAAAGACCCGGCGGCTTCGGCTTCGTCGGCTGGAGTCCTCCACATTGCAGTACAGATGCTTGGCGTACGTTGCTTGATAATTTCAACCCTCATGACCAAATTCACGGGACCAATGACTAACGGACTCTGGTTTACTTGATGGTACACAGGCGGGCACATTCGCATCGGTCGTCTTCTTCTACGGCTCGAACGAGCGTTTCCTGGGCCACTCGAGCCAGCTGGTTCGCTCGGGCGATCTCCAGCGCGTGCTCATCGCTGATCCACGCGGCAGCCAGTTCCTCGGACTCGTGCAGGAAGGCGCGCTTGCATCTGACTTTCAGCTCCACGTTGGCTCAGATGGCGCGCCCGAGAGCGTGCTGCAGGCACTGGAAAACGTCGCGGCGCCATGGACCAAACTCTTTTCGCCTGCGTCGGGATCGCCATCCTTGGTTCGCTAATTGGAGATGACAGTGACGAACTAGGCTGACAATCACCAAGGAACGAGAAGGTCAGTGCCGACAAGTCGACGTACTGTAGCAGAAGGTCAGTGCCAAGTACCAGAGGCTGAAGAAAAGCATACTAAGTCATACACTATAAACTCTGTTCATGGTTAACCCATTGCGAATGACGGTCAGAGACCTATGCAGTGGCCAGAGATGACGACGAGACCCCCGGCGCCGCGGCAATCGCCTTGCTGTCCATATATCGCAGGATGTCTCGGTAGCGCACCTCGCACTCGCTGCGTGTCTGGCCGTGCTCCATGTTCTCCAAATGGTCTTTTACGAGCGCCAGCAGCCCATTGAGGTAATTCTGCGTCACCTCCGGCGTCTTCGCTTCAAAGAAATAGAGGTACTACATGCAAACATTGTTAGCTAGTTGTTAATATAGGATGCTAGGCGCAAACAACACTCACTGATTCCAATATCTCGATGAACAATGGCACTTGGCTCGACGAAGACCCCGTGCAGGCATCGGCGATGCGTAGGGATCGCTGAAGGCACTCGAGCACTCGCTTGCCGTCTTCCAGGCACGGGTGCTAACGTGGGTAACAATACAGAGCCATTCGTTAGAAAATGTTAGTTTAAGCCGCAACACAAGCTCACAACATCCCACCCACCCAGAACAGATGCGCGCAGTTGAGCACCATCGCTGCCTGATCTTGCTTCTTCAGCAGCTTGGCTGCATGCTGCGTGGTCTTCGTCGCGAGGACCTCGTAGTTGGCGCTCGTGAGCTGACGCGTCGCGCGCAGCGACGTCACCATCAGCTCCAGCGCCTTCCACTGCTCCTTCGAGTGCGTGATCTGGTCCTCGTACACGATGAACGCCTGCGTGATAAACTCGTATGCAATGGCTTCGAATCCACAGTCGTCCGACACCAACGCGCACTGCAGGAACAGATTCACACACGTCACCGACATTTGCTCCAGCTTCGACGCCAGTGCAGTTACCATTTCGTGGACAAACTGCAGCACTTCGCGAGGGAGCGTCTTGAACTTATCTTTCTGCTTCTCCAGATTGCGTGCGAGCGCCAACGACTGGAATATCAGCGGGATCAGCGAGAATCGAATGCGGAACACGCCACCTTGGCCGAAAGCTCTCCGTGCGACCGAAAACATCTGGAACTTCACGTCCAGATCCGCGCAGTGCATCAGATGAATCACCTTGGAGAGCTTTACTTGTTCCATTTCAAAGTCGTCGCGCTCAACGCCGGCGGACTCAATGGACATAGATGAGTCGTTCGGATCATCGCGAATCAGCGGCGTGAGGATGTCGGTGGCGAACTCCATCTGGTCCACAGTGCTGATTCGCTCCTGGCGCTTGAGCAGAATCCGGATAAACTCGAGCACGACAACCTTACGAGTGGTCTTCCACGGCAGGAACTTGAGAAGCTCGCTCACAGAGTCCACGCTCATCAGCTCACTCAGGCTCAGTTCCTCCATCGCATTCACCAGGAGCTCTTTCAGGTGTGCGTAGACCACAATCTTGTTCTCAGCGTCTTCACTCCACTGCTGCCCATTCAGGAACACTAGACAGCACTTAAGCACTTTCCGGAGACAGTCTGTGCGCGATTCAAAGCACGTGAGCGTGAACGTCGCGAAGCCCGCGAAGAGAGCCATACTGGACGTGAGCGACTCGAGGGTCATGGCTGTGGACGCTGTCGTCGTCTCCACGTCTTGTGTTGCCGCGAGGTAATTAACGCGATTCATGACCAGATCAAAGAGACTATGCTGCTTCTTCTGCGCGATCTCGACGTCAGTTCCATAAATCAAATGCTTCTTGTCGCCCATGGATTCGTGGTACTTTGTGAGCCGCTCGAGCAGCGTCAGCAGGATCAACGCGACATCGACACCTTCCGTTAGCTGACCCATCGCAGTGAGCAGCTTCTCAAAGTTCTGCAGATGGTAGTCGTCCGGGAACACCTGGATGACGCAGTCCATGAGGTACTGCTGCGCGATCTTGTCTTTGCACGTCACGATGATCTCGAGCACTTTCGGGAGTACCTGCAGCGAGTACACGTTGAGTGTGATACCGTCCATTTGGCTCAGACGCACGAGGCTCGTGCCCACGAGGATACGCAGATCCTGTCGCTCCTTTTCACGCATCGCCTTGTCTTTCGTGGCCGCGACGCCCGCCTTCTGGTTCTGCATGCGGATCCACAGACGATTCGTCTCGCTAAAGTTCTGCAGCAGGAACGCGATCGCGTCTTCCACCGAGCCACCCTCGCCCTCGTACTCGCTGCCGACGTCTGGGAGCTTCTCTTTCACGCAGATAGATAGGTAGTTGCGCAGGAAGAGGCCTCGCAGTGGGTACTGTACGCCCTTCGTCATCTCCACGAGGTCCGTCAGCACTTCACGCGCCGGTGCTTCCTTCGACTTGATGTAGACCGAGCCCACGGTCACGAGCAGGTAGCTAAAGTATTGTATTGTGCAGCAATAGTGGCAGGTTAGCTCTATAGAGAATTCAACACGAGATCGCATGGTGTGACAATAGGATACTCACAGTCGCGGCAGCACGTTCCCACTGCTTTGCACGCGCTCGTAGAGCGAGCGGATGGACGTGCCCGACTTGTGCAGGTCTTCCACGTAGCTCTCCAAGTGGCGCAGCTCGTCGAGCACCTGCATGTCTGTGTATACCACCATCGTCATATTCGGATATCTAAACGGTTAGTATACACAATCTTGAGGCGTAACGCAAGCTATACACAGCATGGCGTACAGAGTTGGTAGTAGTTCTTGGGCGAGAGCAGACTCGTGCGCAGCTCGCGCAGCAGCTCAGCCGCGTGTTTGAGCACGCCATTGAGCTCGCCCGTGTCCATGGAGCGCTTCATGCGAAACGCCTGGTCGCGCGTGTTGCGCAGCGCCTCCTTGAGCAGATCTTCCTGGCCCTGCGCGTCCAGCACGAAGGTGCTCGTGGCAGTCGCGTCCATCGCTACTACGGTGGTCTGGCGTCACGTTCTGTAGGTAGAGCACGTAGCAAACACGTGCACATGTATATACGTAACCACGGTGAGCACGGTGATCTAATGCACATAGAGAGAGAGACACACACACATAACCAGCCAACCTGACTCGCTTTGAGTTTGCCCGCGTTCTCTTGCAAAAGAAGTTTTGCAGAACTTCAAGGGTCGATGAATGGAAAAATGGTGAAATAGTGTGGATAGATTAAAAAAGGCTGTTATTTGCCGAAAGTGGTGGTCTTCACCCTAATTGTGGCTATTATTTGCCACAACTGGTGTTCTTCACCCTAATTGTGAGATGCCAAGTATCCGGCCCCCAAGCAAACAAGCCAGCGACGTCAAGACGTGTGACGAGAAGAGAGCTCCTCGTCCGCGTACGACTCCAGCGTACGCACGCGCCTCCCCTTCTTTCTTCCCACCCGAGTCCACATCGCATTGTCACAATGCTGCGTCTTGGAGTCACTGCACTAGTCGCTGCGGGCAGCCGCCGCCCCGCGGTGCAGCAGCTCGCGCTCGCCAACTTGAAGCGCTCGATCTCGCACACGGCCTCGCTCCAGTATGCGCGATGTGCGTCATCATATACAGCCCCCTGGTCTACATCCCCCCTCTATACTCATGTGCTCTCGCTGGTAGTGGCCACTAATGCTCTGCCTGCTTTCTCTCTGTCCATATGCTTGATACACAGCGAACCGCGCGCTCGAGCTCAAGTACAAGGACGGCACGTGCACGCTCGCAGTGCCGCTGCCGCTCTCCGGCTTTGACGAAGAGCGCGTCTTCAGCATCGCGCCCGAGTCGACAGTGGCGAGCATCATCGCGCAAATCGAGGCCGAGGACAAGTCCGTGCAGACCGTGGCCATCCGCACGAAGCGCGGCAAGGCGTTCAGTCCCGACGAGACGCTCGTGAACATTCTGAAGGACGACTTTGAGATTCTCGTCAACGACCGCGTGCTCCCGGTCACGGCCCCCGTATTTTCGGGTACCTACATTTACGCCACACATGAAAGCTATTCACTAGTTTTTAATAGCGTGGATTACAAAGCTGATTATGTTTTATTCGTATGATTATGGTGTCGTTATGTTAGGCAACGCGTACGTGAGCGTGCTGGACGAAGGCGATCTGGACGTGCGCGCAGTGGCGCAAAAGTCTGCGGTCATCTCGCTGCGCCACAGCCTCGAGACGCTCGGCAAGTGGAAGATCAGCTACGCCGTGAGCACCTATTATTTTATTGTTGCTAGTCATGGCGTTATCTATCCTAAACATTGTTCTCATATGTATTGATGTGTATTAAATAGGACTTTGTGCTCATGTGCAAAGAGCGCGGCATCCCAAAGAAGCAGGCGCCCGAGATTCTCCACGCGTTCCACCAGTCAGGCATCGTGCTCTCGTTTAGAAAGGTGCGTCTTTATTTTGTTATTATAGGTACAATTGCACTCCTGACTAACACCCGATTGTATTCTTATATTCTCACATTCATAGTCGGAGGACGAAGATCTCCAGCAGTCGATCTTCCTGCAGCCGCGCAGCGTGATCGACTCGTACCTCGAGTCGATCGGCCTCTCGCCCGTGTCGGCGCAGCTCTTTGGGCACGAGCGCGAGTCGCTGCTCGCGAAGATCCAGTCGCTCGAACCGGAGCACGTAGCGCTCGTGAACCTGCGCAAGGAGCTGCACAACGCGGCGATGCGCCATTCAAACATGGTGTCTTTGGGGCTCTCGACGTCGCTCGTGGGCACGTTCGGTCTGTACTTTTGGCTCTCGTTCATCCACTTCTCGTGGGACATTATGGAGCCCGTGACATACTTCTCCGGCTTTGGCGCAAGCATCATCGGCTACACGTGGTGGAGCATCACAAATCAGGAATACGAGTACGAGAACGTCTACGACTTCTTCTACAAGAAGAAGCTGCGGAAGCTCGTGGCCGGCGCCCAGTTTGACCAGGGGCGTCTCGACCTTGTCACCAAGGCGCTCGCGGACAATAAGACGCAGCTCGCGCAGGTCGAGCAGGTGCTCACCAAGTCGACACACCTGCAGGCGAGCTACCTGCATTTGCTCGAGAGCGAGCAGCGCGCCTGGGACAAGCACGTGATCAAGACGCAGACCGCGGCGGACACTGCCACGGCGGCTGTGGCGTCGGTGCCCGGAGCCGCGTCGGTGGCTAAGAAGTGAGGAGATGGAATGAGAGGTAAGACAAGAGGAGCTGCTTGAATTAGGAGAGCAGACCTCTTGAGATTCGGGTTGTAAACATCACACTTCGGCCTTTAAAGAGCAAAAGAACGAGCAATGTCAAAAGAGCCAAAATTTGCTTTTTCATTTAGAGCCAAAATGCAGATGACGATGCTACAAATGCTCCGGGTTTATAAGAAGAAAAAGAGGACTGATGTCTTCTTCTCTTCTTAGTTGATGCGCGCGTAAGTCGTGCCACGCGAGAAGCGGGCGAATGCGTAGCCGATTGCAGCGCCGAACGAGGTGAACGCTACGACCAACCCCGCGATGGAGAGCCCCGCCGTGTGGCTCTTGATACCCGTGGCCGCAACTCGAAGAGGGGCGCGAAAGCTCGTAGCCGCATCGCTGACTGTGACGTCGTCGCTCGAGTCGAGCGAGTCCTTGGCGCCCTCTGGGAGCTCCTCAGACGTCAATGGGACGCTGTTGAACGCCACGTCGTCCGTGCTCTGCACGGGGAAGTTGGCGGCCGCACCCTTGGCGAACGGGACGATGCCCCAGTGGGAACCGCCGTAAATGGGTGTCTCCGAGAACGTGAGCTCCTCGTCCGAGATGTCCGGCAGCACGTAGTGGCAGTCGGCCTCGATGCCCAGGTTGTTCACGCCGCGCACGATCTTGAAGAAACCGTTCATGCCCCAGTACCTACATTAAGAATTCTCAGGATCAGATTCGTTCACATCCAGAAGCATCAAGTTCGCAGGTTGTAGCATCCAACAAGCAGCAACAACGTACGTTCCCCACGAGTTGCGCACGTGCCAGTACTTGACGCCGTCCTCCTCGCCCCAGCCGACGATCTCGACGTCGTGGTCGATGTCGAGAAAGTTGGTCTTGTCCTCGTAGACGCCCGCGCGGTAGTCGAACGTGAAGCCGTCACTGCACGCGATGCCGCAGGTGATGGGCCCGCGCAGCAGCTCCTTCATCATGGCGTGCTCGCCCGTGACGCGGCCGTACTCCTTGGCGCGGTAGCGCACGACGGTCTTGACGGGAAAGCACACGGGCTTGTCTGGGCTCTCTGGCGTGTGCATGCAGCTAATAGAGAACAAAGCGGTATTCGTCAATGCTTGGTTATAAGAACATGCATGATATAAGAAAGCTAAACATGACGTACTTCATACAGTAGCCTTCTGGAGGACACGTGCCGTTCGTCTGCGTGAACTTGCGGTGGTCCGTGGCGTTGTACGGCAGGCAGCTCTCGTCGGGGACGCCGAACTTGCTCATGAACTCGAATACGTCCGTGGGCTCGCCGCCGCCGCAGCCGTCCGAGAGCCCGTGCGCCGGCGCGCAGTTGAGGAACGACTGGCGCCCGAGCATCACGTCCGGACCGAGGTAGCCTTGCTGCTTGTGCAGGATCTTGATGCGGTCCTGCGCGGCCGAGAGCGCGCCGTGCGCGAAGCACGAGCCGCAGTACTGCGGGATGTGCTGGTTCCACGACGCCGTGCAGAAGCCCTGGTCGCACCAGTCGAGCTTCTTCGGGAACGTCGAGAGCTCCAGCGTTTGCGCGCTCGTGAGCGCTGGGAGCGCGTGCACCTTTGGGTGCAGGTGCTCGCGGTCCTTGAACGTGCGCGTGCACACGCGCTTGGCGTCCGCGAGGTCGAGCGACGTGCTCGCGACGGTCAGCAGCGCCAGCAGCGACGCGGCGACGGCAGTGCGGATCCCTGGCATCTTCTTTTTGCTGGTCGCTGGTCTTGATGGCTTGGCGGCAGATTGAAAAGTGAGCAGCAGCCAGCAACCACTGCAATTGCGTGCTGCTCACTCATCACCACCAGCCGAGTGACGTACGACAAAATTTCCGAGCGGTGAAGATTTTATCCAATGAAAAGATTTAAAAATGAATTTCTACCAATGGGAAATTTGAGAACAAAAGTGGCGTTTTGACCCTTCAAAATCCTTCTTCAAGAAGCAATTCAAGATCAGCACGAACGAGATGGCGAGCGAAGAAGAAGAAGGGCAGTACGAGACGCTGCGCTTCCAGCCGTGGAACAGCGCACCGGACGTGACGTTCTGGCAGAAGCTCGCGACGCTCAAGCTCAACACATTCCAACTCAACGACCAGGCGCAGGTGCGCTGCTTGCGTTACGGTGTGCCGCTGCTTGCAGTGGGTTGATGATGACCACTTTTCACAACTAATGCGACGATGACCGCCGTGTGTATGTCAGGCGCTCACGGGGTACTTCACGCCGGGGCGATCGGTGAACGTGCCGGCGCGCTTCACGGTGGACGACAGCTCGTTCCCAGTCGCCGACGGACAGGCGAACACCAGGTGAGCCCCCATTGACATGAGCTGTTGGGTTGAAACTCGATCTACGCCTAACATACGTATGTCTGTTGCGTTACGCGCTCGCTTGATATGCATGTGTCGTTGCGTTCCTGTGTTGGTTGGTACGAACAGCGCTGACGATCGCGCGCGGTACGAGTGGAAGGCGCCCGGGACACTCATTAACACCAACACGCTGGAGGTTCGTGTCTTCGCTACCAGTCCCATAAGCGCTGGCTTGTGTGTACTGTCATCCTCAACCGCAGTGTCTTCTGTAACATCATTTACACTATAACTTCAACCAACAGGACTTTAAAAATCTCGACAAGGCAGCGGTCCTGCAGCAAGCAGGCGAAAGAATCCTGGATGCAGTCGTCAATGACAAAGACGATAATGCGAGCGTGGACCAGCTAAACGCGTTCGTGCTCGTGACCTTCGCGGATCTCAAGAAGCACTCGTTCCTCTACTGGTTTGGCTTTCCAGCTCTCACGCCCGCGAGGCCCTTCAAGAGCAAATCCCCCGCTTCAGTGACATCGGTGCTCTCTTCTGTGCAACAGGCCCAAGCACTCGGTGGATTATTGGAGCTACGCAATGCCAGCGCTGGATTAGTGACAGGCTTCTCTGCGTTCTTCGTCATTGAACGCCTTCAAGAAGTCGACACCAATGGGAAAACTGTACGCGTGACGTTGTTTCAGACTTGGAAGTCCAGCACCAATGCGGTGGACGCTGACGTCGTCGAGACGCTGTTTGGCTTTGTGGACCCGTGTCCGTTGAAAGTGAACCCTGGGTGGCCACTGCGCAACTACCTCGCTCTACTGACATCGCTCCCAGCAGCCAAACTCCCGATCAACCAGCCGCTCAAGGTCATCTCGTTCCGTGAACACTTGCACCACTTCACGGAAGCCCCCGAGGAGTTCGAGTGGCTCAACTCGCTGGTGTTCGAAGTCCAGTACGACAAGCCATTTCTCTCAAGCACCCGCGCCAAGACCGACGTACGCGTGATGGGCTGGGAGGCTAACGCCCGTGGGAAGCTGGGCCCTCGCATTATGGAGCTCGGTGGGATTCTCGACCCGATTCGGCTCGCAGAGACGTCCGTGGACCTGAATCTCAAGCTCATGCGCTGGCGCCAGCTGCCGTCGCTGGACTTGGAGAAGATTGCGCAGACCAAGTGTCTGTTACTGGGCGCTGGGACACTCGGCTGCTACACGGCGCGCAGTCTGTTGTCCTGGGGCTTTCGACACATCACGTTTGTGGACAACTCGACCGTGAGCCACTCGAACCCAGTTCGCCAGCCGCTCTTTGAGTTCCAGGACTGTGGGAAACCCAAAGGCGAATGTGCTGCGAACGCTATGAAGCGCATTTTCCCACTGGTGGACTCGAAGGCTGTGAACCTGACGATCCCCATGGCGGGCCATGCGCTCAGCAACGCGCAGCTCGTCGACGAAGCGAAGCGGGGCCTTGAAACCCTCGAGCAGCTCATTGACGAGCACGACGTGGTGTTCATGGGCACGGACTCACGCGAGAGCCGCTGGCTGCCCACGGTCATCGCCGCGTCCAAGAAGAAGCTGTTGTTGAATGCTGCGCTGGGCTTTGACAGCTACCTAGTGATGCGTCATGGTGTCCACGGCGACGATGACAAGAAGTCGCTAGGCTGTTACTTCTGCAACGACATTGTGAGCCCGCGTGACTCGCTGAAAGACCGTACGCTGGACCAGATGTGCACGGTGACGCGTCCAGGTCTCGCGCCTATCGCGTCTGCGACCGCAGTTGAGCTCCTCGTCGCGGTGCTTCACTCGCCCGAGGGGAAATACGCGAGTGCCGAGAAATCTGCCGACGGCGCGGCGCCCATGGGCTTCATCCCGCACCAGTTGCGCGGATTCCTCAACTCGTTTAACTCGATGGTGATCACGGGCGAGTCGTTTGACCGGTGCATCGCCTGTAGCTCGAAAGTGCTCGAGGCCTACGAGAGTGACGCGTTCCAGCTGCTGAAGAACGCGTGCAACTCGAGTGCGTACCTGGAAGAGCTCACGGGGCTCAGTCAGCTCACGCAGGAGGTGGATGCGATGTCCTTTGAGCTTGACGATAGCGACGACGACAGCGAGCTCGTCTAAATGGCCAGGTCGGCTCATGCCTGACGTGTGAGGATGGGATGATGCGCGTCGTGAATATAATCAGCTGTGGTGCATTCAGGTAATGTGCGATCTTGATATTCCTGACTGTGTGCTGAAGAGACTGCTTGAGCTGCGACCTTTCGCATATTAGTCAACCAACCAGGTCACAAGCTCCTTCCACATCCCACTTTACGATTGTCCAAAGGCACCGATGAGTGCCGTCGCCAAGCTCTTCGTCGTCTTGTGGTGTTATGTCTACAGTCAGCTCGCGTCTGTTGTGGTGAGCCTCACGGCCGACGAAGCACAGGCCTGGCGCAATGCCAGCGACACGTTTGATTGGCGGCAGAAGGAGCCGAACGCACGGGTCAAGATCATCGGACGCGGCGTCCAGGATGCGGACGGGAACCTCTACTTCGTCGGATCCAAGACGTACGTGACGGCGGCCGACGCGGTCAGCGACCAGAACATATTTATTGCGCGCATTAATGGCGATGACACTATCGCGTGGACTCGAGAGGTGAGACTACGTTTGTGGCTTTGATGATGCGTGAATGGGTGGACACGGTAGCTCTAACTCTGTTTGTTGACTTGTTAGTTTGGAACGAACGAGACGGACGCCGCGAGCTTCGTTACGCTCGTGAACGAGACAACAATCGACACTGTTAGCGGAAGAGTAACGACCACCGAGATGGTCTACGTAGTGGGCACGACATGGGGTTTCATGGACGAGAGCGCCCACGCTCTTAACGGCTTTGGGCAGTTTGGAGGCCGCGACGTGGTTCTACTCAAGCTCACGCGGCACGGCGACAAGCTCTGGACGCGACAGGTGCGTGTCTCATAATTGAATCATTGAAATTGGTGGTCCTCGTTTCAAACTCACAACCAATTTCCGCTTAAATTCGCAGTTTGGCAGCACCGCGAACGACTTTGGCCTGGGCGTCGTGGTCGACCGCACGTTCAGCTCGCTCTTGCTCACGGGCGGCTGCGTCACAGACCAGGTCAACAAGGTCGTGGAAGTCAAAGTTGACACTGTGCTGGAGGCGCGTGAGTCGTTCACCCAGTACGAGACGCAGCTCACGGATTCGCACACACGGACGGGCATGTGGCCTCAGCAGTACGAGTTCGCCGCGAGCTTCAACTTCCAGGGCGACCTGCTAGACTTCACGATGGACGGCGGCGTTACGATCACACCACGACGGCAGCGCATTAAAGAGAACGGCGTCCAGGGCGAGTACAGTATCGTGCTCAACCGCAAGCCGCTGAACGACGTGACTGTACGTGCGGACGTGGTAATGCTCGCCAACCCCAGTGGGGTTTGTATCCAGCAGCTCCGTATTCCCAATGATACGAACCACCAGGTCACGTTCACGAGGAGCAACTGGAACCGCGAACAGATCGTGAAGGTGACGGCCGTCGACGATGCCTACGCAGAGGGTATCCACTACGCGGTGATCACGCACTCGAGCTCGAGTCTCGACCCGAACTTCAATGGCTCGCAAACGCCGTTCCTCTATGGCCGGAACCTCACGATGCAGGTGGACGACAACGACTTTGCGGGGATCAAACTCTCGAGAACGCACATGTACGTGGGTGAAGGAGGGATGAGCGACAGCTACGACATTGTGCTGAGCTCCATGCCGTGGTACCCAGTCACAGTATCGATCGTGGCCATGCATCCCAACCAGACGCGAGTCAAGACGCCACTGCTTACGTTCATCCCCGAGACCTGGAACATCTCACAGACAATTGTTGTATCAGCTGTGGACGACTTGGTGTCGGAGGTTGAGTTTGGAGGGCTCCACTATGGTGGAAAGCTCGTTCATTACAGCGAAAGCAGGGATTTCCGATACAACACAAGGCGACCTCGGTGCTTTGACGTCCCCAACTGCGACCCAGCGGCCGTGACTTCCTGTCTAAAGCCAGACCTCTTCGGTGCCCAGCTCCTCGTGCGAGTGTGCGACCTGACAACCAAGTGCAGCTTCACGCTCAGCAATGGGGCCTGTGTCGCCAACGTCCTCCCGTCCTTATTAAGTGCCCAAGGTGGTATCCCAGCTCGCTTTGGAAGTCGACCGCTCGATCCGAGCCTCAACTTACTTGGGAGCGAGACTGCGATTTCCTACACTGCGCTCCAGAGTCTACTGTCACGTGAATTGCTGGACTTTAAAACGTCCAGCCCTCGCAACATCACCAAGGGCCAGCTGTCGTACGTCCCACCGCCACCTGAGCTCCGCGGCTTCGTGCTGAGCTTCCTGGGATTGCTCAACCTTGACCAAGCTCAGCGTCTGGGACAGAACCCCATTCGAATTCTCCACGCGGTTTGCGCTGGGATCAGTCGTCTCGAGACCCATCGCTGGGCCTTTGAAGAGTGGCCCACTGGGTATGTGAACCAAGTTATCCAGGTCATTTTGACAATGTTCCCAGATATTATCGACGAGCGGCGGGTGTGGAACTGTGGTGCAGCCGTGTTCCGACCGGGCAACAGTCTTAATGTCACCATCTGGGATAACGACCCAGGCGTGACGCTCACCAGCGCTTCTTTATCGGTGGTAGAAGCCGATGCTGCGGACAACAGTGACGAGGCCGTAGCCAGCTATTCCATCGTACTGAATGCACCACCGTCTGCTGATGGCGGCTCTCTCCAGCCAGCGATGTCCATGTGCAGCTTCCCAGGCTCGGACAACTGCGGCTTCTGGGACGATTTCTCATCCTTAGCAGCCCAGATCTACAGCCAACCGTCAGTGCCAGCCAACGTTAGCATTGCGATCGTCTGCAACTCCCAAATCAGCGTCTCGCCGTCCATAGTGACGTTCACAACGGAGAACTGGTTCATACCCCAGTGGATTTCCGTCAGGGCTGTTAACGACGACATCGCAGAGGCCGAGGCCGCGTTTCGAATCACGCATCGGGTGCAGAATTCGGCCTTTGGATACACAAACACGACGGCCTTCTGGCTCCAGGGCACGCTTCCTCCACCACCCTGGCGACAATTTCCAGCCACCAGTTCTACCAGTGGTGGTAACGAGCCCCAGATGCCGTACAACACGATTCCGACAGTGTTGAACGCGCCAGGTCATCAGCACGTCAACATACGGGTCCAAGACGACGACAGCGCCGGTGTGGAGATCGTTGTGAACCAGCCTGATAATGAGCTCACCACGAAGGAGTCGTCTGACACGATCGACTGGGTGGGCGACTACGCGACTGCGTTCGCGTTCAGCGACATCTCGCTCTCCTCAAAGTCTGCAACTGGCGCTACAGGCAGTGCCCTCGCGAGCATCCTCGTCCTGGGCGCCAACACCACGTCGTTTCTGAAATTCCACCTGCCATCCACGCACGAAGGGGACTCGAGGCTCGCGTTCAGCTTTGCGACCCTGCGGTTCCACCAGACGCCGTTCAAGATCTTCAATGTCTCGGACACCAGCGAGGACTCGACGCTCAGCAGCAGCGACGCCGGGCTCTTCATGAAAACCTATCAACTACGAATCACGCTCGTGCAGAATTCCTGGACTCAAACGAGCGTTGGAACCCACGCCACAGGTGCAGCTGATATCCCAGACGACCTGGGGTTCGTGGCCACAAAGTCGATCGATGTGACCGCCATGGTTGAGAGGAGTCGACCGATTGATCTGAACGTGACGGCGCTGGTCGCACAGCTACTGCCAATACGAGCAGCTGTGCTGTCGCTCAAGATCGAAGTGCTGAGTGATGTGGCGAATGCGACACAGTCGGTCACGCAGATGTGCTCGTCGCTCTTTGAGAGGAAACTGCGACCGACGCTGCAGTTGGGGTACCAATTCCCAAATTTGTTGCTTCGCAGTAACAACGTCAGTCAGAGCTCAACTATGGCTTTGGCTATTGGACCAGCGACTCTAGCGATTGATGGTGATCGGAATGTGAACAGGACAGCGTTGACGAACACTGAGCTCGAGCCCTGGTGGGAAACGTGCCTGGACGTGATCAGGAAGGTCGGCCAGATCGCGTTGTTCCTGCCCGAGTCCATGAACTCCGTGAAAGCCAGCGATGGCAGTGAGGTGGCTGTCAACATTGTCGGAATTGTGAGTCTACGACAGATGAGCAGTGCAACCAGGACTTTGAATGACGCGATCGCGTTTGGATGCCCCGAGTCGTGTCCACTGGTTCGTCGCACCACTGTCCGCAAGGGAATCATTCTCTGGGACATCCAGGCGGGGATGCGATGCCTTCGCATCTATCGAGAGGGCACTGGGCGGCTTGAAATTGTCGAAGTCGAGGCCTACAATTCGTTTGTATTGGTCACACCCACAGCCGATGGTGCAGGGCTCCGCTCGAGGCTCAAGAGCGACTGGAATGCTCAGAAAGCCTCCGAGTCCTGGCGCATTCAGCAGAGTGCGAAGCGATCAGAGGACGAGAACCTGGCAATCGGCATGGCCACGCGTCAGAGCAGCACGAGCCAGGAGAACGCGCTCTCGTACCTCGCAGTCGACGGTCAGAGGTCTGCGACCTGGGACTCGGCCATTATCCAGAATGTCAGTGCTGCCTTGAGCTCACAGGGTTCACTGTTGGCTCCTGGGAGTACCCGTACTCTGATGGAAAGTAACCCCTGGTGGGAAGTGGACCTGGGGACCGTCAAGCCTATCAGTACTGTCGTGTTGTATCCGTTCATTGGGATGCCTGGCCGGGGCTTCTGTAGCTCTACGAGCTCTTCTACCAGCAACGGATACCCAGAGTGGAGTGGAGATCTCTACAGCTACAGTCGCACAGACAGTTTGCTAATGCTCCAGGACCCCTTTTGTCAAGACTTCGAAGTACTGATCACCGACTCATCACTAGCTACAGCCAGCGACCCAGCTTCCGTAGTCGTGACTCGCAAGACCACACTCTCGTTCTCCTGTGAGAACGGCACCACGTCAGTCACGTGGCCAGACGCATTCACGAAAGGCCGGTTCATCACAGTGCGCAAGCAGGGCCTGGGCATCCTGATGCTTAATGAGGTCGAAGTGAACCGCTGGAACCCAAGCACGACACCCAGGTACCTATTACTGGACCTCTATGGCTTTGGGGCCAAGCCCATGGCACTCTCAAACCTCCAGCTGTTCCCGCCGACCGATTCGCTGATCTCACCAGGCTCTAGTGAGGGCTTTGCTTTGCCCATCACCTACGAGATCCACAGTGTGAGCTCACAGTTGGCCCCAAGTGGCTCTGGCTCAGCAGCTTCGCTCAAGAGCGTGGTGAGCAGTGACTGCTACGTGGCGGCAAAGTCGTCGTTCCACGAGTGGATCGTGCTCGACCTTCTCAAGCCCACGCGCGTGGGGCTCATTGAGATGGACACGAGTGTCGCTAAGTGTGGAGCCGATGTGGTACAAGCCAATTCGATCTCAATTGCAACGTACGGCGCAGCACTCGATGGTATCCGGAGTTCGCAGGCGACCACTGCACTCACAGCCCCCAGTGGCAGCTGTGAGATTGATGCCATGGGCGTACTCAAGGGCTCATCATCTCTATCCTCCTGTAAGGCTTTCCTCTGTGGCGACTCAGCGTGTAACTCTCACGTTCGAGCTGTGGGGACAGCCTCAACACTGGTGCTGAGCGACTTCAGCGACGTCGTTCTCCTCGGTGTGGTTGACTTTCTCCCAATTACAAGACTCCCGCTCTCCACCAATGAGCATCGCGCGATGCTGCTTCGAGACAACCCCGTGGCACTCTGGGCATTCGACGATCGGACCAAGATCCCTATTCTCAGTACTGGCGTAGATGTGACGACCAAGCGAGCCACTGGAGCTTTGGAGTTCATTTCAACAGAGACCTTCAAGCAGCTGCTGGTGGACGACACCAAGGAGAACACGTTCTACTCGAACGACGTGCTGCTGCAGGCTTCGATGGCCGCGTTTTCGCTCGAATTCTGGGTTTTCCTGACTCAGAGCCCACTGACATTGTTGACCACCAATTCCGACAGTGTTGTCAACATTGTCACAATCAACTCTGCGAACATCCTGTTTGCAGCCATTGGGGTCTCGAAAGCGTACCCAGGCGGGTTCTTCAAGGTCGTGGACTCGGTCTCTGGCAAAAACTGTCTTGTGACCTTAGATGGCGATATATTCTCGTCGTCTGCCATTCAGATGTGGAGCCACGTCGTGGCCTCGTACGACCCGTCCACCGCCACAATAGCACTCACGCTCAGCTACAATCTGCCAGATGGCAGTAGCGAAATGAGCCAGAGATCCGCCAAGACGACCTGTACGCTGGCGATGTTCAACGTCCAGCACAAGACCATCAACTTTGGCTCGTACAAACCTATTACAAGCGCTACCAAGCTGCCTGGGTTTATAGGCAAGCTCTCGAACGTGGCGTGGTACTTGCGAGCACTGGGCCACTTTGAGATCTTGGATCACTACCACGACTTTATCTCGGGGACCACGGACCTCAAGACATTTGCCCACAACTCGTACGCGCTGAGGCTGAACTCCAAGCCTTTAGCACCAGTGGCGATCAGCATCAACGCTGAAGCACAGTGCTACCGGTTCAACCTGTGCAATGTGTCCGTCGTACCGTCGGATATTGTGATCACGCCCGAGAACTGGCAGGAGCTCACGCAGATCCATGTCCTGGCCACCAACGACCAGCTCTACGAAGGTCAGCACACCACACAGATGGAGTTTCAAGCCGTGAGCAAACCGTCGTACCAGCTTGTGTCCACGGCATCAACGCTCGACCTGCTGGCGATGAGCAATAGCAGCAACGCCACGACTGTTCTATCGTACTACGAGAACCAAGTCTACAAGTTCTACCGTGATCTACAACTGCGACGCGTGCTCATCGACCCACAAATTCTAAGACTTCGTGAGGACGCACTTGTGGGTCTCCAGGCCAACTGGTCGAGCGTATACATCGACTCCAGTGTGATTATCAACGAGCCCTATAACAAACTGCTCAGCATCAACCCACTCACAGTGGATCTCATTGACGCGAGTGTACCTGGTATCGAGTTCTCGACCACATCGCTCTTGGTCTCGGAAAATGGCAAGGGCAATGACTACCAGGTCCTCTTACTCTCCGAGCCCACGAGTCCCGTGGTGATCTCGATCAGCGTCGAAGCAAATTGCTACCGGGACTGCTCGATAATGACGCCAATTTGTCCGTCCCAGGCCGCACTTAAGACCGGCTCGCCAACGCTACTCTGTGGCGACGAGAGCACGCCAGCGAAGCTCTGCAACATCACAATCTCGCCTAGCGTGCTCTACTTTTCAGGAGTGAACTGGAGTCTGCCGCAGACTGTGCGGGTTGTGGCCGTGGACGATGAACTGGACGAGGCCGACCTGCACCTCACAAGCATTCAGGCTACCTCAAGAAGCCTGGACCCAGTCTACGACAACCTGTTTCTACCAGACATTGTCGTGGCCGTTGAGGACAACGACATCACGGACGTTCTATACTCGACCAAGTACGTCACGCTCTCAGAGGACAAGTCGACTTTGAACTACTCGACGACCAATTTCTATATGCTAAGTCTCGCGACCGAGCCCTGGGCGAACGTGACTATCGCCATGAGCAACGAGGCCAACAGGTCGTGCTACCGGCCCTGCGGCTACCATTTTGACGAGCCTAACTGTGGTTTACCTCGTCAACAGAGCGTGACTTCGGTGCGGCTAAGTACGAACTCGACCCGGGAGATCCATCGGATAGCGCTCAGTATCCCAAAGGTGATTGAAGTGCAGCGTATCGTGACGTACGCGGAGCATGTAGACCAGATCTTTCGGGTCCAAGTGACTGGAGGCTTTGTCGAAGAGGTTCAGGTGGCCACGTTCCAGCTGAGCGACTCGTTCAAGCTCCGGTTCAAGTCTGCAGACGCGATGACCAGTGCCGTGACCTATGGAAGAACGTTCCGCATTGGTTATTCCGATAGAATGACCAGCTCATCGGCTATCGACGGGTTTGCTAGTGCAGCTCAGGTTGAAAGCGCACTTAATGTGCTCTTCAAGGTCACCAGTGGCTTTCGAGTCACGCGTACGTTGCTGTACGACCAGTCGACGCTGAGCTGGGCCATCACGTTCGCCCGACTCGTGAGTGAGGACGCCACGTTCCCCAGTCTCTCTGTGACAGCAGACACGCTCTTTGAAGGCACGCTTTCTATCGTACAAAAGAGCGCAGCAGTGGCACCAACAGGGATTATCCAAGTCCGCTACGGGGCTGTAGACTCGCAGCCTCTTCAAGTCTCGGTCCTGAGTGGAGCTGCCGATTTGCAAGCGTCACTGGGGGACCTGAAAGGGATCTACACTGTTGCCGTCACTCGTACAATCCACATGAGCGCCTACGGCTTCGAGTACACGGTCACGTTCAAGAGCGTCGACACTTTCTATCAGCTACGTGCAGACAACACGAGCCTCGTAAGCGCACCTAAGGCCTCCACCAACATCTCGGTCGTATTAACTGAGATCCAGAGCCCCGAGCGCATCGACGGTGCGTTCACGATCGCATACCTAAGCTCGTTCAACTCGACCAACAACGTCACGCGCACGAACGCGCTGCTCTGGAACGCCAGTGAGACTCTGGTCCAGAGCGAAATCTCGAGTATCAATGGTATTGGGAACGTCACGGTCTCACGAAGAAGGCTTTCAGCAGAGGGCGGGATGGAGTGGATCGTTGAGTTCGCTCAGAACAACGGCCAGATGACTCCGTTGACGGTGCAATCGCTCAACCTCACGGGCCGCAGTGTGGCTCTAGCGATCGATACAGTACGTGACGGTGAGTCTCTAGGTGGGACTTATGTTGTGGAGATGGGCGGACGGTTCAAGAAAACAAGCCCAAGCACTCAATGGGTCTATTGGATGGACATCCCACTGCAGAACACGACTGCGCTGGCCTATAACACTACGGCCATCCAGCTACAACAGGCGCTGCTTAACCTCAACATCACAGAGTTGACCAATGTTACACGGGAAGACCTAGACTGTGATGCGTTTGCCGTCTGCAATGGGTACACGTGGACAATCAGCTACACCCACAGCCCCGGCGACATACCTCCAATTCAAGTCTACGGTACCAATACGCTGACTGGCGCTGGGTCCACGATCTCAGCAGCCACAGCCACCAACGGGACGTACATTGGCGGCCAGTTCTCGCTCAAGCTCGAACTTTACGACCTGGACACGAAGTTCTGGTACTCGGGCAAGACCTGGAACTTGCCGGTGAACGTGAGCGCCGTGGGAATGGACGAGGCCCTCGAGGCCATTCCGTTCGTGCGGTCGAATCGCGAGGCCGAGTTCGACCCGGAGACACGGCTCTGGCGAGGCATCAAGTTCGACAAAGGCGTACGCGTGTACCGTGAAGGTCCGTACTTGGACGGTGGGTACACGTGGCGTCTGGAGTGGGCTATCGAGGACTACATCCGGTTCCAGGATCTAAAGATCACGATCAACGTGAGCCTCGTGACCCAGGAGGTCGAGCCATTGGCCGTGCCCACACAGTTCGACCTACTGGGCTACCCTCGGTGCTCAGCGATCCCCACTTCCCGGTTTCAACCGGACACGAGCGACCCTTTTGGACTCCGAGGCTCGTGTGTCTACGATATCACGAACGTGACGATCCAGGAACGCTTTCTATGCAACTACACGATCGAGAACCCGTGGATCGTGTTCACGCCGGAGAACTGGTGCGTTCCACAGAAGGTGCGGCTCTCAGCCGTCGATGACTTTATCGATGAAGCCACGGTGCAGAACGGCAACGTGACGTTCTCTAACGTCGCGCACACTGTGTTTAGCGACGACCTGATCTACGTCAAGCTCCCATTAAGTCCCGTGGTCGTCGAGGTCGAGAGCGACGACTTTGCCGAGGTGCTGGTCTCCGAGACAAGTCTCCAGGTGCGAGAGGACGGGTTGCTGGACGCCCAGTACAACCTGCAGCTCAAGACCGAGCCGCTGTATAGTGTGAAGATCATCGTGCTTCCGTGGCTAGACGGAGACAACACGGGCTGTTATCGCTTTGGCTTCTGCAACCTCACGATCCCCGTATTCGAGTTTACCTTCACGCCCCAGGACTGGGATATCCCACAGACCGTCGTGGTCCAGGCCACGGACGACGACCTGGACGAGTACGACATTCACACAACCGGTATCTCACACATTTCGTACAGTGACGACCTCAAATACCACAAGATCGTAATTCCCAGGATCAATGTGACAGTGGTCGACAACGACGTCTCGGCGCTCAAGATGCTCAAGACCTCGGTCTCAGTGACGGAAGGTGGGAATTCCGACACCTACGACGTGATTCTAGGCTCGGAGCCGTTCGCTAAGGTGACGGTGGTGATAGCGAACGTGGGCGTCGTGGGGAACTTTGTGAACACGACGCCCAGCACGCTGCTGTTTACGTGGAAGAACTGGAACGTGAGCCAAAGTGTTCGCGTAGACGCACTGGAAGATTTCACGCAGGATGAAGTGAATTCCAGTAGTACTCTGGTGCACACGATCACTTCAAACGATCTCATCTACGCGAAACTCAAGGACCTCACGCGAGTGACTGTGAGGATCACGGACAATGATATCTCGGGCATCGCGCTCGCCACGTACCTAATGAACGTGAGCGAGAGCAATACCACAGTGTACACGTACGGCGTGCGGCTCAACACGGAGCCCTGGCAGCCAGTCATTGTGGTTTCCAATGCGAACCACGGCTGTTATGTGCGCACTCTGTCGTCCGAGACGCTCTGTAACGCGACAGTGTTGACCGCAAACCTATACTTCGGGCCAGGCAACTGGAGTTCCTGGCAGAACGTGTCGTTTCTGGCCGTTGACGACTGGCTGATGGAGAAGCCAGTCCACGACGCGCTCATCACGCACTCGACTGTAAGTAAAGATCCGTTTTACCAGGTAGCTAACTACACGGGCCGCAACGGCACTCTACAGCTGCGGATCACGGACAATGACCTGGCGTTCGTCAACATCTCGCTCCAGGCCAGCGGTGGGAATACGAACCGGAGCCAGCTTCACGTGGCTGAAGGTGGCTTCAACGACTCGTACCGGATTGTCCTCAACTCGGAGCCTTACGAGGACGTACAGTTGATTCTCCAGCCAACCATCGAGAGTATCGTGGACCAGAACGACAAGACCGCGTTCCTCCAGGCCCAAGTTGGTGTGGCCATCGGCGCGAGCTCGTCAGCTATCTCAGTACTCTCGAATGTCTCGCGCTCCATCCAGATCGTGTTCACAGCGCTCGACTGGAACCAGCCGCGTGTGATCACCGTGTTTGCGATTGACGACAAGATCGCCGAGGGCCCAACGCACTTCTCGTCGATTGGCCACGAAATCACGAGCGTCGATGTGAAATACAACATCTCCAACAGCTCACTGGGCGTCACGAGCGTCAAGGTGATGGTGAACGACAAGGAGGCGATTTCACCACCGATCCCTGTATCGGCAGTCTTTGACACCTCGGGCACCAAGCTCCAGGTGACCTTTGACTCGATCGTGTACCACGCCGAGACCATGGCTGTGCGTACAGATCTGAGCGCAAGTGACACGCTGAGCTCGCTGTATTCTATCAAGCTCAAGCAGTTTGCGTGCAGCCTGGTCTTTGACTTTGGTTCCGCCAAGTACTCGCTGGGCAAAGGTGCGATCTGTTACTGGCTCGACCTCAAGAACCTGCGCATGAAACTCGGCTCGGGCGCCACGATCACGGTCAAGGACACGTTGTTGCTGAACGAGTGCGCCGTGTTTGCAAACCAGTACTGCCAGTCGCTTAACGTCATTCGCGCGCGTTCTACCAGTCGGTCGTACACACAGGCGAGCGTAAATGTGCATGCGCCCAGAGATATTGTCAAGCCCAGGCCCGTGCTCATGGTGCCCGAGGACGCCGGCAGCTGTGGGACCTGGGCCGTCGACGGCACGCTCTCCCAGGGCGCTGGTGGGCGGCCGTTTGCTCAGATGTTCTGGTTCATGCTGCCGAAGACGTTCTTCCTGACCAGTAGCCTAGGCGACACTGACCTGAGTCTGGCGAGAGCCAAGCTGATGTACCAGAGCCTGAGTCAACTCTGTGTTAAGTACGCAGTGGACTGGAAAACGGGCAAGTCGAGCTCCGTGTTCGTGGCCAAGGCGGACTTGAGTGCGAACCCAGACCTGGCGTTCATCACCACGATGGCTCAGCTCCGGTCGGCCTGTTACCTCCGGTCCCTGGCTCAAGCCGCAACAGATACTCTATCGTTCAAGATGCAGATCGACAGCTCAGTACTGGAGCCAGGAGTCGGATATTCGGTCGGCCTGGAGCTCACGAACGCCTTTGCTCAGCGCACAGTGCTTCTGAAGGACGTCCAGGTGTGCAGTCTCCCAGGTCCGTCACTCTTTGTCGTGGGTGAGCGAAGTCTCGAAGTCACTCGCGTGGGGGGCCCGATCGTGCTCCAGGTCGACGCGACCGTGAGCTGCACCGAGGTCATTGGCACTGTTGTGGGCTACGTCTGGACGGCGTCCAGTGTCCTCATTGATGGGACTAGCTCATTGTACACTACGGTGGACCTCAGTAAAGTCAACGTGGCCAAGGACCCGCGCGTGTTCAAGATCCCAAGATCAGCGCTGGAGGCTGAGAGGTCCTACCGCTTCCAGGTCGAGGGCTACATGGTCAATAACTCGCGGTCGTCCAACAGCACTGCGGTCATCACAGTAAACGTGACCAGTGGTGTGCTGACTGCGACGATCACCGGTGGCAGTCGAGCCATTGGCGAGCGCGACACGCTCGTTCTTAACGGGACGTCGTCCTCCGATCCGGACCTGGCCTCAACCCCATTTTCATATCAATGGACTTGTAGTGATGTTACGAACACGTCGCTGGTTGAGCCACAGGTTTGTATCAATGCGTCCTCGTCCTTGGTCGACAGACTTGTATCATTGGACCTCACGTTCCCCAAAGGCGCGCTGTTAACCCTCGCGCCCTTCAGTCTCCAGCAAAACCGGACACTCACGTTCACACTGACAGTAGCCAAGACCTCGGCCGCGGGCAAGACGCGAATATCCAACACGTCCACAACCGTGTGGACCACGGCGGGTAGTGTCCCCGACGTCACGGTCGCCGCGTCCTCAGCCAAGATCATCCCTTCGACCCGCGTAGCCCTAACAGCCCAGGTCAAGTCGACGTATCCATACACGTCCCGCTGGGTCCAGACCCAGGGCGACCTGGTGCTGCCCAGTGATGGAATCAACACCTCCAATGACGCCTTCGCCCTGCCGCTCACGAGCCTGAACAACATGATTGTTAAGAACAAGCTCACGCCTGGGCTCACGTACATATTCCGGCTCATCGCGATAGACGTGAACGGGAACCAGGGGTTTGGGTCCGTGACCATCAGGGTCAACTCACCGCCCAGTTCGGGCCGCTTTGATGTGAGTCCAAAGTCCGGATACGGGGCCCAGGACCTCTTTACGCTGACCTGCGCCGAGTGGACCGACGACCTCGAGGATCTACCGCTCAAGTACTCGTTTGGAGTGATTGGGACTGCGGACTTTAACGCATTGATGGCCAATGCATCGAACGACAGTGGTGCCTTGGGGGCGCTGCTCAAGACGAGGACGGTACCTATTGTCTCTGAACAGCTCATCCCCACGGCGTCCGTGACGATGTTGCCGCCCTCGAGTTTGAAACCCAGTGAGAACGTCACGATCGTCGCGTTCATCAGCGATTCCCTTGGTGGCTTTGCTGTTGACAGCGAAGATATCGTGGTTTTGCTCCCCGCGGCCGCAAAATCCAACCCCATGGGCTTTGTCAACGGCCTCTTGGGTCTAGACGGTGGTGCGAATGGCTCGGACGCCTCGCAGCGATTGAATGTTTTACTCTCAGCGGCCTCGATCCTCCAGGGCGCCTACAGCTCAGGGTTGAACGATACAGACGGGTGCTTAAGTGTGGACTTGAACGGGAAGATCTGCTCGGACCATGGCGCGTGCGACCCCGAGACGCTCAAGTGCGTATGTGTGGACGCGTACATGGGCGCCAACTGCGACTTTGAGGTCAGCGCTGTACGAACTTTGAACACAGCGATCCTCTCGAGCCTGAGCGACTCGGCCCAGGTCGCTGAGCCCTCGGCCTCGGCGCTCTCGCAGCAGGCGCTCATCATGGACACGGTCATCCAGTCGTCCTCCGCGGCGTTCAACCAGGACGGACTTGCCCAGGTGGCTTTGTTAAGTACCGACATTGTCGAGAACGCCTTCAGTCTACAGGACCAGGGCGCATTCCTGGACTCGGCTGGGAAAACCGTGCTCGACTCGTTGTCCACGGTGGTCGCGATCTCCTCTGGGACCACTACGGCCCCTGCTGCGGCTGCCAGTATTTACAGTCTCAAGGGCGGCCGTCGTCTTGCGACCATGCCATTGGCCTCAACTGGGACCATCGACTGTAGCCTGGACACGCCCGAGAGCAACCAGACTAAGACCACGTTCTTCAACACGATTGGGACGCTGCTGTCCCTCACTGCGATCGCCAGCCAAGACGCATTGCTGGACGAAGACGCGATCTGCATCTCGTCCTCACAGATCCAGGCGCTCACGTCCGCAGGTACAAGCTTCAAGGCTTCGACTGGTACTGAACCTGGGCTGGCTGTCCAGCTCACGGAGCCTGCGATCGCGTGTCTCGAAGCCGAGCTCTTCCTCAGTGCGTTCGTATTAGTCAAGCCACCACACTCGCTCTGCTCTCTCAAGAACGCCAAGCAGCTCTCGGCCAGCACCGTGTTTGCCGTTCACTCGAAATCCGCTCTCACCACCGCGCTTTCAGGTGGAAACAACAGCATCGCAGTACAGAAACTGTCGAGCTCGAGCTTGTGTGTGATCCAGGCGGCCGCCAAGGCCACGAGTGCAGGGATCGTGTCCGGTGCTAAGCGAAGACTGGCTGAGGACACCTCGGCGCTCAACGACTCGCTTACAGCCACATACAATGGTGCAATCATTGGCCCTGAGCTGGCCTGGCACCCGCTCATCGTGCTCACGATCCCACACTTGCGGCCACTTACTGCTATCGAACAGAGCAACTTTACGACCGCGTGTTATGTGTGGAGCTCTCAAATCTCCGCCTGGGATGCTGACATTTGCTTCAAGGACGACGCTACGAGCTCAGCTCTAGTTACAGTGTGCTACTGTAGTGAGATCGCAAAGCTCGAAGTGCTCGTGACTTTAGAAGAGCGGCTGGACTACTACGCGCTCTACAAGAACTTGTACCGGAACGAATCAAGCTCAGTCGTCCCAGCTGTGGCTGCGACCATGCTCTTCTGGCTGTTCCTTCTGGGCAGTCGAGTGGGCCAGCGGATGGACACGACGGACGAGACCAAGGCCAAGGAGAAGACGATCAAGAGCCTTAACAGAGTTAAGTGGGGCGAGCTCCAGGAGCGCACTGCGAGCTCAGCGGCAGTCTTGGAGGATTTCACAGCCTTCTACGCCCGCAAGAAGCTGGAAACTCAACCCCAGATGGCCGAGAACAATTCTAATCGACTCGCCGAGCAGATTGGCGTGGTGACTGACGCGACGACCGCAGCGTCTAGAGTCACACTTGGTGGTGATGGGGAGAATGAGACGGTGGTGCTAGCCGACGTGGTGACTGCTGCCACAGCCATCGACCCGAGCGTGACGCTGCCCAATGAAGCTAGGACGCTCTTTGGCGCCAGTAAGACGCTAGAGACCCAGTACGCCTTTGCTCTAGGCTGTCTGCAATTCTGCAATGCGGTTGTGATCGTACTGGGCGTGATCCTGGGGTTCGTGGGGCTCGACTTCCACTTGGTGCTGGGTAATAGCACGTCCGAGCTGCTGTTGTACGTCTATGGCAAGTCTCTTGGGCTCATTCTCCTGGTCTTTGGTGGGGTTCTCGTGGCTCTGGGTGTCTTTGGGCTCGCTGTAGCACGAGCGAAAGCCTCCCACACATCTAGGAACACGTACTTAACGCTCTTCTCGCTCGTGCTGATCGCACAACTGGCGTTAGTGATCATCGCGTTCAAGTACCTCGACGACTTTGAGAGTATGCCCAGTGCACTGCTGTCCACACTGAGTCAGGTCTGGAACGCACTTCACGCCGACGTGAAGCAAGAGGTCGAGGCTTTCTACGGATGCTGTGGGTTTCTATCAATTAAAGAGGCCAGCGCGTGTCCTGAAGAAGCTTTGGATGCCGTCCCACCGCGGACCTGCTCGCACGCTCTCACGACCCAGGCTCGTGAGTTCTTTGGTCACTCATTCGGGTACCTTCAGGTGCTCTTCCTGGTCGAGGCGATCTGTATTCTGCTCGCCAATGTGCTCGTCAAGTGGCGCCACCTGCGGCTTCAGCAACTCGCGGGCGAGCCGGCGTCCTCGGCCAACGGGGAGACCTCGGCCAAGCGCGCCATGCTGAGCTCGCCACTGAACGTCGTGCTGCTGTGTACGCTGCCATCACTTTACTACCTGTTAAGCTGCATGGTGGTCTTTGCAGTCTTCTATGGGGTCGACCTGGTCGTGCAACTAAACTTTGTATCGAATGCCGTCGTATCGGCCTTATACGGAGTCGAAATTGGCGGCCTCGTCATCGCCACGGCGAGTGTATACCTCGTGATCCTGCTACGAGGTATACACGCACTCGCATATCGGGATATACGTGGTCTCCAGTGGGTCGTGGGGCTCTCACTGGCGTTCCTCATCGTGTCGTTCGGGGTCTCGCAGTTCTTCTGGGGCATTGAGAGCAATTTGCTGATCGACCCCGTGCTGATCGAGAAGACCGAGAGTCGCTACCTTTCGCTGCCCAGGGATATACTCGTCAAGCTTGAGCTCGCGATGGAGTGCTGCGGCTTTGATAAAAACACAGAGGGCACCTGTGCTACCAGCAGTTCTACTTCTGATTCCAGCACCGATGGCAATCAGCAGCATCTACAGATCCGGACATGCCGCGCGAGCGTGGAGCAGATCCTGTTGAGTGCGATCACAGTGTTCAACACGCGCGTGACGGCCATCGTGGTGGCCGAGGCCGTCGTCTTCGCGCTCTCAGTGGTGCTCCTGATAAGGCTTCGACGCTTTGCAGGCAAGCCTGAGATCCATCCAACCACTGGCTTGGCCGTGGCAATCCCAGAGATCGACGAATACCAGACCACGTTCGACATCTTTGTGCACAATGCATGCATGTTTACGCTCGTGCTGCTCAACGTTTTGGCGTCCGTGCTGGGACTCGTGGTGCTCTGGGCAGGCATTGACGCGATCTATCAGCTCAACGTGCTCCACATCTCGTATCTGCTGCAGACCTTCGACCGACGCATTGGCGTGCATCTTATCGCATTAGGCGGCGGCCTCGAGTTCTTCGCCTGCGTTAGCTTCGTCGTCGCCTGGAAGCGCTCTCGAAAGGTGTTTCTCATGTACATGGTGACTGGTTTGGCGCTCTTCGCAGCCGCGTTTGGGGCATTGGGCGTCTCATACCGATTCGCACACACGGCGTTCGACTCGGATGCGATGAACTTCAGGCTCGAAGAGCTCTGGCGAAGCTCAGCGCCTACGACCAAGGGCTTTGTGCAGAACGCGTTCACTTGTTGTGGCTACGAGCGCAGCGTGGCTTCGAATGGGACGATCGTGTTCTCAGTCATGGCCCAGGCCACGTTCTGGACCCAGACCAGCGAGACCTCCAGTGCGCCAGCGTACGCAAGATCAGAGGCCTCAGATACAATGGCTACAGTCTCAACAACGACCCACCGAGCGCTCACGGAGACAAAAACCCACACATTCACCCAGGCCGTGTGTCCATCGGATGCGGACATTGGGTGTTCGACCGTGATGAAACAGTACTTGACACATGTCGCACGGTATACGTTCAAGAGCTGTATAGCGCTCCTGAGCTTCCTGGTCGTCGTGCTCGTGAGCGCCAGTATACTGATTCTACGCCAGGGCAAGAAGACGCCCTGGAAGCAGAGCTGGCGGATGGTATACGCCCGAATGGGGCTGCTGAGCCTGTCGTTTGGCTCGATCTTTGCGTCGCTCATGACGCTCTTCATCGCCGTGGACCTCGTGGCGCGGTGGTCGATCTTCAGCTCTAGTCTGCTGCAGCTATTGTTCGCGTTCTCTATTGGGATCGCATTGCTCGTGTACGCGGCCGTGGGGGTAGGCGTGAACGTGTATACACTATACGCCGCCGTGGACAACGTCGTGCACCATATCTTCTTCCAGTGCCTGGGTCGCGGGCTCTTTGCGCTCTCACTATGGCTCGGCGTGGGACTCACGGGGTACTTGTCACACTACTCAGCCGATAGTCACTGGCAGAATCAGCTGAGTGAATACCTGAACCGCCAGTGGAACACGCTCTCGTCGTACACACAACACTTGATCTCACTCGACTACCAGTGTTGTGGGTTCAACGACCCAGTGGTCGTCAAGGGCAAAGGTATAGTCTTTGACCGGCCAGCGATCGGGTATACGTGTCCGCTCTCTAGCGCCCGCGGCTGTCAGCACGTGCTCGTAGCGCAGATCAGCTCATCCTTTGGATGGCTCTTTGTCTACTTACTAAGTCTGGCGGTCGTGGAAAGTCTGTTGATGTTGCTGGGCATAGCGCTACTCAAGCAGCTTAAGCGCGTCAAGGTGGAGGAGTGGTTCGCCATCGAGAGCCGCGTGCGCTACGCTGCCGGCAAATACAAGAGCGATGCTCGCAAACACCACCTGGCGCTCTCGCTCTGCCACTCGTACGACCCCAAGTTCACGCGCGCGCAGCGGTTAACCAGCATCCTGTGTGCCGTGCTGACCTCCCTGGCGATCTTCACTGGGTACTTTGCTACCAAGGGTTGTCATCGCAAGTCGCTCAAGACCTGTGAACAGCCCGATGTCTGGGGAATTCTGAGCATGGGTTTACTGTATGGTGGACTGTGTGGCTACACCGCTCAATGTACGTCTCGATTTGTCTTTGAGCTCATTCGCCACCGGTGCGACGATGAGAGCTCCGAGGTCGCGGGTGCACGGCAGCGCAAGGAGAAGGTGCTGCTCTTCCGCAGTCTCTTCCAGCGCAGGCGGCCCCGACAGAGCGTGCCAATGAGCTCTGATATCCCAGGCGATAAGGTAGGTGTCTCTAGCAGTACTCTGGCGGCCACGAGCCTAGCCCCATCGACGATGGACACGTCCCATGCCACGACCGAGGAGCGCTGGTTCACGTGGCTACTGCGGTTCGTCTACCGTATCTACCATGCCGTAGCCGCTGGGCTCTTCCTGGTATCCTGTGGCATTGGTACGCTCATGGGGCTCGTGGTCATTGGCTACAGCAACACTTTGTACGGAGTCAAGATCGACCAGGGACCGAAAGAACTGCTCGTGCTCTCACTGCTGATCGCGCTCGTGTCGTTGCTCGCGTGGCTCGCAGTCGACATGAAGGACCGGAAGCGCAGTGGCAGCCACGTCGTGTTCATCGCCGTGGCGATCGCCAGTTTGCTGCTCATGGCGAGCGCTCTGCTGGGCGTCTACATGGTCTACGAGGTCATCGACGACACTAGTACCTCAGCCACGGATGCCTTGATAGAGAACTGGTCGGTGCGCAAAACGGGCTTCAGTGTCGTCACGCGCCTGGAAGAGGCCTGGAAGGCCGAGACGTCCACCTACTTCCGCAACCGCGTGCAGCAGGACCTTCAGTGCTGCGGCTTTCGCAGTGCCGAGGACTTTGCATTCCGCCCGTGCCCCACGGGTACAAGCGTTCAAGTTGAGTACGAAGCCCGCAGTGTGAACGGCAGTGCGCTCGTCAAGGCACAGAGCGAGGTACGTGACCTAGACGGCTGCTTGACCAAGATGCTCGAGCTATTCCACGGCATCGCCGATACAGTCGCTTATTTCGCAATCGGCATCTGCCTGGCGCAGTTCCTACTGATCGTGAGTGCTGTGTTCTTGGCCTACGACGTGGTCATCTCGAAGGACTCGAAGCTCAAACTCCGGGTGAGCGACGAGCGCCAAAAGACGCAAACAACGGACGTGCGGCAGACCTTTGAGAAGGTCGTGGGGCTCAAGATCGCGGCCCCCGCGAGGGGCAAGATCCTCTCCAAGATGCTCTCGTCCAGTCTCGACAGCGTAGCCCCCACAATCGCCTCGGAGCTGGCTGCAGCCTCATTAGTAGCCTCACCACAGTCACATTATGGAGACCACCACCAGCGTAGACCCTCAGTGTCGAGTGCCTCCAAGCTGGCGAGCCCCAATGCGCCAGTGGGCACTGTACTCCCACCACAACGGTGGAAGTCCATCAGCCAGGTACGCACTTCGCTAGATGATGGCAGTAGCTCTGGTCACAGCCATGAAGAGATCGCCAGTGTACCGTACCCAGCGTCCATAGTGTACGTGGTGTTCACTCTCTTCGGTGCCTGGATCGCACTCATGCTCTACTTGGTCTTCCAGAGCTCCATGGCGCTGGGCAAAACCACCGCGTGGTACTGCGTGCTCTGCTGGGGCGTGGGGCTAGTGTTCCACTTGCTGCTCATCGAGCCGGGCGTGATATTTACCCAGATCCTCTGGTCCACACTGGGTGCGTGGTGGAGAACCGCGTGGCTCGTGCGCGTCATCCGCTACGGTCGCGAGGCGCTGCGCATCAAGCCCGACGCCGCCACGGCCGCCGCGAGATACTACGCGTCGCTGAGTCTCTACGAGCGCATCCGGTTCAACGCGGCTGTGCGCGTTCAGCGGCAGCTGCTCACACGCGTGACGCGCGGGCGATACCTGCAGCTGGTCCGCGAGAAGCGCCAGGAATCCCACCGATCCCTGGCTGAACAGCGCCGGTTAACTGTTAAGAAAGCCATTGAGGGCTTTACAGAGGACGAGGTGAGAGCCTTCGCACTCATCTTCCAGAATGCGGACGCCGCGAACCTCGGCCTTGTGTCGCACACGGTCATCTCGCAGTCAATCTACCAGCTGGGCGTGCGCGTGGCGCCCGAGCTCGTGTTTAAATTCCTGGAGAAACTCGACCCAGCGTATGCCGACCTGGTGGACTTTGAACACTTTCTCTACGGCATGCACTGCGTGCGTATGCACCATCAGGAGGAGCAGAACGCCGCCCAAGCGGCCTCACAGGCCGAGGCAGTGGACAAGAGGAGGAGCCTGGTGGCTTCTACTGGTAATAAGGAGGAGTTTGTGAGTTCATCGGCACGCTTTGGGCCTGGGGCGGACCCGCAGTCCAGGATCTTTGTCAAGCGACAGAATCTGCTGCGAGAGCTCAAGGAGAAGCGCGAGTCGCTCAGCTACAAGCTCATGAGTAAAGTGGGCAAGCTGCCACCGTTGCTGCAGCGCGGTAGGTTGGGGGCGAAGCCGGAGGCCTCGGCCAGTGGCAATCGAGCGAGCCTGAAGGACGAACTGAGTCTGGATGACGTTTCGGAACAGAGCTTGACGCGCTCAGACGGCAGCTTAACGAGCGAGAACACTGCAGATGAAGCCCTACCTACGGGCGCGTTTGTGATCCTGCAGAACCGCAAGCTGTCACCCAAGAAGCGCGCGCTGGAGATGGTGCTCAAGAAGAAGCACCGGGACGACCGCGGTAAGGCTGGTGGTGCTGGTAGAGATGGTGGAGAAGGCGGCAGCAAGTCGCCATCTAAAGCAGCGTCGTCGCCGACCCAACGGGCCAAGGCCATGGTGCAGAACTGGAAGATGCCGTCGCCGCGAGGCTGGTCGAATACGAATCCAAGCGTCAAGGACGGTCACGCAGTCGAGGAGCCGTCGATCAGTACCGTCGTCGAGGAAGATAACGAGACGGTGTACGGGCGAGAATCTGCTGAGCCTGGTCGCATTGAGACTCGCAAGTCTCCAAGTGGCAACGCTGAGCATCAGATCTCAGTCGAAGCAGGTGAAACGCCTTCGGTGGAAGCGCCAGAACGAACAGCTGACATTGTCGGGGATGAGGAGACGAAAGAAAGGGAGGCGGACACTACTGCGCCAAGCGATTCAGCAGCTGAGGCTGTACCAATTCTTGCAGACAAGGCCCCAAGCGACACTGCAGCTGCTTCTGATAGTAAATCAATCGTTTCTGTTCAGCTTGTGCAGGACACAGCGGACGTGATCCACGACGCAGTGGAGCTTTCGGTGGAGCGAGATCGCGCTATATTGGTGGATTCAACTGGTGGTGACGAAATGAAGGGAGCGGTTCAGCCTCATGAGCTCCACCAAAAGCAGGAAGTCCGGCAGAGTGTCGAGAACGATGGCGACGAAGGTGAAGAAGAAGCAAAGCAAGAAGAGCCTAAGCCGTTCGGTACGTACATGCTGCTCAACAAGCAGGCACCGAGTGCTGGGAAGAGCAAGATCATGGAGAATATATTGCAGAAGAAGAAGCTTTCAGAGACCATCAAGACCTCGGTGAGTGACGACGTCACACAACAAGACGAGGAAGAAGAAGAGAAAGAGGCCTCTCGAGAAGTTTCCAAGGCCACTCGGGAGCTGAGAGAGGTCACAAATGATAGCAAACAACCAAGCGGTGGTGGTGAAGAGATCGGAAGAGCTGCTGCTGAAAGCGTGAGCGAGGCGAAAGATCTCCGTCCGAAGACCTCGGAGAAAAAAGCAGCTGGTGCTGCGAAGAGCTCGCTGGAGAAGGCGCTTAAGAAGAAGAGCTTGACGAAGGGCTCAGGCAAAGAAAGTGGACTTCGCAAGCCTGCGACGTCCAAAGGGCTCTGAGAGCAATGTTTAATGTAGCCATTTGACGATGGCATATAAAGGTTTTTACAGTAGTGTACCGGCTTATCGTCGTCGAAGTTAAGGAAGGGATACATTCGAGTAACATTTTACTTTGCTTGTTACATTCACACAACATTCGCTGAGATCATTGCGATCACAGCTCCGAACAGTCGCACACGCCGCATGGCGGGCATTTCGCTGCGTCTCCTCAAGGTAGCAGCAGCAACACGCCTCTCAAGAGCAGCACGCTTCCCAGCGCCAGCACGCTTCCCAGAGGCAGCACCCATACCAGCATGCCAAAATTGCGGAAGAATCTTCAAGGTTCGGCTCCAGTGGCTCCTGTGGCTGATGGTGATGTTGAAGCAATCAGCAACATGATGGACCACGCGTCTAGTCTCTCAGCAACACGTCAAGACGCGTCTGCGTGCGCGAAGTTTAATCGCTTTCTCGTAAAGCACGAGCCAAAGCATTCGCTGCAGCAGCTGGCCCTAAAATGACGTCGCCAAAGATCTTACTGGTCGGTTCCTGCCATTTCTGTTTGAGGACAAGGCTATCGGCTGGCAGACCAGCATGAATTACCTGAGCTCTGTTCGCCGCCAGCTGGAAGAGCAAACGAACACACGGCTGCTTAAAGATGAGCCAGTATGGTACTCGAAGTGCCGTGCGAAGCTTCATAGTGAGTACGTTGTGCGCGTCGTGAAGCTGGGAATGAAGCTCAAAACCAAGCGCCACTTATGACGATGGACGATTTGAGCACTATCGGGGAGATTCTGTTCGTTCGGAACGACACCAAGTCGCTCCAAGACCGAACGCTGCTGTGTAAGCAATGGTCCGCCATCAGTCGTAGTTCCGACATCGGATCAGTGTCATTTAAGGATATGCATTGGCAAGACATCTTTGTTATCTTCGACGTTACTCGGTGAGTGCTGCTTTACTTGCGATTGCTTTGCGGGGCGCAATATGGTTTACTGACAATGTTGTTGCTGTTGTTGCAGGCTAAACGTCAAAAAGCAGCATCAGCTGTCGATCTTCTGCACGTTGGGTAACTGGCGCATTGATCCCTTCCACTGTTTGGCGAGCCAGATGGTGTCTGATCAGTACAACACGTTCAGCAAGCTACTCTCTCAAATGAGTGACGGACCGAACAAGTCAAGGATTGCAGCGTATATCAATCGAGTGCTCAAGTCAATCTATGAAGCCGATAAGAACGCAGTCGTCATGAAACATTTCCAGGCACAGTCGTCACGACGCGGTGGTGCAGCGTATACAAGCTCAGGCTATCACGTGAACCTTTCTGACCTCGCGCACAGAGGTCTGTGGACAATGGATGGGTTTGCAACCCTCCTCGAGTACATTGCCCCAACCAATGCAAGCGACCAAGTAATTGGTAAGGTTTTTGGAGGATGGACCGAGCCAAAAGAAGTATGTGTCCCGCCCACCCTGCGGGAATTCGCTCAAGAAGCACAAGATGTTCAATAGCAAGTATCAGCGCTGGCAGACATCATGTTCGCCTCGTACTTCCAAAAATGCGAAAGCGAGGATTTTCTTACGTCCTCACCGTGTCGCTGCTCATGCACTTCGACGAATCGACTCTCGTGATCCGCGACCATATCATTCACGCTGAGCTGCGCCGCATTGCCGCGCAAGTGGGTCACTCATCGTAGTCGACGAGCAGCTGCGATACTGAGGTCAAGTTATCCTACGCAAATTTGTACTGGACAACCTACTGGCGCTGCCTCTGAACGCGATCCGAAGCGGACTTTCCGAGCTCGACTTTGTTCAGCGGTATGTTGGTGTTCACACATTCGATCATACGCTACAAAGACTGCTGCATGGCTACTGTAAACTCCTGGAAATCAACGAGTAGCTCCTTGTGGCCGTGCGGTCTCTTTAGTCGGGTGTCCGCCACCTCGCTGAGCGCATTGACTGTCTGGTTGCTGAGCGACCGTCAAGCTCGCCGCAGTCTCTCATGGACTTGAGCTTGTTTGCACGAGTTGGATCTTGGCTTGTGGATAAAGATGAGCATGATGCCAAACGTGCAGCTCTCGCGGGAAAGCCGGCACGGGCGATGAAGATGAAGGAACTGAGATGTCGTCAATTTTAAATCGCCAAAGATCGAAAGGAACGCCGGTAGAACAATCGTGGACTCCTGTAGGTGAAGAATCCTACACGCTGACCGCGAAAGAGATCAAGGAGAAGAACGCGCCGCTACTTGCAGAATAAAATCTGAAGATTCTGCGGACACGCAAATATCGCTTGTTCCCCACAAAGCCGCAGATGAAAACGCTCAAGCGGTTCATGAAGACGTGCCGGTGGATATACAACCAAGTCGTCGCGCACTTCCGCAAAACGAACGAGCTCAACGCGAATCGTCTACGCGACCTCTACGTCACGAAACTGTCCAAGAAGGAGCGCGTGCACCCAGATGACATGGACAAGCCGCCAGAATGAGCTTTCGACACACCCAAGAGCCTTCGCTGCAACATGGTGAGAGTGTTCCAAGTGAGCATGGCGACTGCACGGAGCAACAAAATGAACGGGAACATCGACAAGTATCGGATCAAGTTCTCAAGCAAGAAGCAGACGCCGTTTTTTTACGATCAGTGAAGACGCGGTTAACGCGTCGATCGAAAGGAAGACGTCCGGGGTCTACCTCTCAATCACAAAAGTCAAGGGGATTCGTGTAAAGATGGGCCCAACGTGACGATTACCAGCGAGATCAAGATCATAAACCAGAACGAGTTCTAGTACGTCGCCATCCCCGAAATCGTCGAGCCGACTCCATACCAGTACCAAGGCAAGTGCATCGCACTCGATCCTGGGATCAAGGCGTTCTTAACTGGCGTGGACCTCACAGGCAACGTTGTCGAGATCGAGCGCGACACCAAGACTCATCTAGACAGGCTTTGGAAACTCCGAGATGACGCTCAGTGAGTGATGTCGAAGTTCAAGAATCGACCCGGCAAGACTAAGCTCTGGCAGTACAGGACTTACGTGAGAGCCAAACGTCTGTTTGCAAGCTGCGTGGCCAAGATGAAGAACTGCATCAAGGAGCTGCACTACCAGACGAGTGCGTTCCTGACCAAGCACTACGATGCCATCTTGCTTCCGATCTTTCAGACGAAGGACATAGTCAAGAGGAGCATCACCCGCGCCCATCGCTTCAACGACGGCATGCTGAGCTTCAACCACTTTCGGTTCCGCCAGCTTCTCCAGGCCAGGTGCGCGGCCAGAGGCAAACGCGTCGTGGTCTGCTCGGAGATGCACACGAGTCGCACGTGCGCTCAGTGTGATCGTCTCCATCTACAACTCGACAGCAAGGACATCTTCAAATGTCCTCATTGTGCGTACATCACTGGTCGGGACGAGAACGCGGCCTTCAACATCCTGCGCTACGTGTGCGCGGGCTCATTATAGATCCATGGATAGAAATCCATGGATTAGTCCCCGGCTGCAGCGGGAGAGCGACGGCATTCGCACAACGTGTCGTCGTGAAAAATCGACTAGGTGCATAAATTTCAGTGTGTCGGTTTACTGTAGCGGATATATGCAAAAGCAAAGTCATCCAATCGATTGGTGGCACGAGTACATCAAAGACCACAACGCACGTCTTTGACACGCGCTCATGCTCATGCTTGTCATTTTCTCACTGGCCGCCACCTTCCAAGCACACTACACTGCTCGACCATGGCGCCACCCGAGCCCTCCACTCCGCGCCAGAGCGCGCCGGACCCGCCGCGCCACGCGTGCATCCCGCTGTCGCACAAGCGCGTGCCGACCGAGATGCGCGCGCCCAGCGACCACGCGCAGCTGCTCTACGCGGCGCTCGTGAGTGGCCACGTGGACGTTTCCGAGCTGCGCGCGCAGCTCACGGCGCTGCCCATGGCGCACTGGCAGGAGAAGCATAACCGCGCGCAGAACGTATACTTCCAGCGGCCGTTCCACGACAAGCTGGGCGTGGAGAACATCATGTGCGTCTTCTCCGACACGCAGCTCGAGAGCGTGTACGTGCTGCCGCTCTACGCGCGTTACAAAGAGCTCTTGGAGCGCATCTTTGCGAGCATGGACGTGCACCCCGACCAGGTGCGCTGGTACTGTGTATAATAGCTATACACTGTGGTGTGTACATGGCTACTGCGGCTGATGAGGTCTGGGTGCTGTGTTGTGTGTGTTGAGCAGGTGGTTCGCTGTTTGTTTGCGCGCATGCCGGGCGACACGCTCATCCCGGCCCACCACGACAACGGGTACATGCGTCTATCTCTATACATATATGTACTAAGCTGATAGCTAACCACTGTGGTGTTTTATCCTATTGTTACTGCTGTATCTTATCAGGCCGTGGGTGAGCAAGACCCACCGCATCCACGTGCCTATCGTCACGTTCCCCGAGGTCGCGTTCTCGAGCGGCCCGCTGAAGGACTCGATGACGCGCTTCGCGTTCAACGAAGGCACGATCGTGGAGCTCAACAACGCGGCCAAGCACTGCGTGCACAACCCGACGTCGCACCACCGCATCCACCTCATCTTTGACTACGTGGAGGCGAGTCACGCGATCAAGCACCGGGCCACGCTGCCCGCCGGCCAGATGTGTCGCCAGGTGCGTGGTCGCGTGGAGCTCGTGGACCAGGTGGACGTCCTGGCCGAGGAGAAGAACAAGAAGCTGGCCGGCAAGCAGCTCCTTGAGATGGAGAAGCTCATTAAAGAGCGCATTAATGTCGACGCGGCCACGGTACTCACGACCGCGTGCCGTCACTACTTCATCGAGCAGATCAGCGGCAAGCAGTTTGTCAAGAATGTCGAAAATTACGTGCTGGCTGGTATTGATCACCTAGATGAGGCGTTCACTGAGCTGTTCTGGACCAAGCTGCTTGCCATGTTCAAGCTCGTGGACGTGCGCATGTGCGATGAGCTCATGAAGGCGCGCGTGAAGACGCTCTCTGCGCTCAACTGGGTGATCATCGGCGCGCAGAAGTGCGGCACCACGTCGCTCTACGAGTATCTGAGCCAGCACCCGCAGGCCATGAAGGGCCGGCGCCGCGAGCCGCACTTCCTGGACTGGGCCTGGCAGGCGGCACTCAAGCACGAAGTCACGCCCGAGGACCGCGCCACGTACGAGCCCGTGCTCAAGCGCTTCTCGCCAGTGAGTGATGGTGAACAAGTTCCTATCGACATTGCGCTCGACGGCAACTCTGTCGATGACATGCGGTGCGTTGGAGTGGTTGTCTAGTTGCTGCTCGTGTTGTCTTACTATGAGTCTGACTGACAGAATTGTGTGCTTGTGTACGTAGGATCAAGTACCTGCTGTCGCTGCAGTGCGAGCGCGGCGCGGAGCTCACGCCGCCGTTCCAGATCGGCGAGTCCACGCCTAGCTACCTGCTCTACGGCGAGCCAGTCGCCAGGCGGCTCAAGTTGCTCTACCCAGAGATAAAGGTGCTCGTGATGCTGCGCAACCCGGCGAAGCGCGCGTTCTCGCACTTCCAGATGACCGCCGACCCAATAGGGACACCAGCGCAGCTGCGCATGCGCCAGGCTGTCAAGGGCAAGTCCTTTGAGCAGATCGTCGACGAGGACCTCCAGCTGCTGGCTGAGGCAAACGTGATTTCAGACTCGCTTCTCGACGGGAACGACGCAGCGCTCGACAGTTTTCAACGATACGCCGACGCGCTCTCGCAGCAGCACGGTGCGCACTCGTACGTGGGTCGTGGGCTCTATGCACTGCAGCTCGCACTCTGGCTGCGCGTGTTCCCACGCGACCAAGTACTGATCCTGGACCTGGACGACATGAAGAACGCCGAGGGCACGCAGCGCGAGGCCAGCCGCGCGTTTGAGTTTTTGGATCTGCCGCCGCACCACGTGGAAGACACGGAACGCAAGAACACGCGCGCGTACGCCGCGGTCGACCCGGCGATCGAGCAAAAGCTGCGCGAGTTCTACGCGCCGTTCAACGAACAGCTCTTTGAACTCGTGGGCCGCCGCTTCAAGTGGTAAGGAAGGAAGGAGCGGGTGGTGTGGTGATGATGATGCTGATGTTTGTTAAGTAGACGGATTTCAACTACAGTAGAGCAATAGAATTCCTTGGTTGCGATACTGTGGAAGCGTTCAGGTCAGGGTGACTGAAACGGAGACCTTCCTGCGTGAGTCTGAGATTCTCAGGTCGACGAGGTTTGGCGGCTGACAGTGGAGGCATACGCGTGTTGCTTTCGGGTGAACTGGTATGCGGATGAGTGAGTGGCTGCACATTCCACTATACCGATCAGTGATTTCGCAAGTCGGTGGATCGCAAGCTGCTCCTGCACAGACGCGACATCATGTTGCTGGTGAATGAGATGGAGGATGGCATTAAGCTGCTCCTCAATTTGGAGTGTGTGGAGTGTGAGCTCGGACTAGAGATTCAATCGCTGAACGGAGTTGTCGTCGGAGACGACATTGGACAGCAACTGACACTGGACGAATGCAGTAAAGAAAAGCCGTTGGATGTTGAAGAGAAAGACTGCTTGCTGCTGCGACAGCATTGGCTGCGGCTGCGGCACAGCCAACGCCGAGCCGGTGCTCATGCTCATGGTTGCGAAGTGCACAATTCGTTTATATGGGTTAAAATGCATCATATTATGACAAAAATGACTATTATTGTCGTTTTTGTCTATGAATACGCAATCTTCTGATATCTTCTGAGAGATATCTGATACTCTGAGTCACATCAGGCTCACGTCAATTCATGCGAACTTGATAGTTTTGATCCATTTCGGTTTTTCAAATCAAATTTCTCTAAAGTACGATTGCGTCATTTTGATTTGAAAAGCCGAAATGGATCAAAACTATCAAGTTCGCATGAATTGACGTGAAAGTTGGTCGGCTGTTTTGGTCGGTCGGATCCTAATCATTTTGATATTTTGACACGTTGTCGATATATCTCTCTGTCAAATTGTCAGGAACTCCAATATCAAAATAAAGGTTTGCTGGTGACACTAGCAGCCCGATGGGAGCACCGGCATCCGCTTCCTCCCCACGTGAGACGCCCCAGGTCGTCTCTGCGCGTGAGCCTCCGTCACAGATCACCACACAGCGCCAGTGCCGACGGACCCGAGTGCGCTGTACGATGGCGTCACGCGCGCACTTCTTCATGTTGTTGCTGCTAATGATTTCCCATCTCGTTGCAGTCGCGTCGGCACAGAGTGCGGCTGCTGGTGGTGTCGCGTCGCCTGCCAACATCCGCACGCAGCCGGCTGACGCTATCCCTATTGACAGTGATGATCACAAGGCGACAGCAGATTCAGCAGCAGACAGTGGGGTACCAGGCGACGAATCCCCAGATGACGGCGACGAGAAGAACGACGGCCTCGTGTACCTGCCGCAGCCGTCGCTGCCGGTCGAGATACTCTGTGTGACGATCTACCTGGCGCTGGCTATCGTCGCGGTGTGCAAGGCCATGTCGCTGCCCACGCGCTTCTCGGCCTACGAGGTCAAGCGCCGCCACACGTTCCAGCGGCTCATGGTCATGTTTGCGCTCACGCGCACACTGTCATTTTTGGTGAAGCGGATCGCGCGCGACCTGCTGAACCGCGCAGCGCTCTGCTTCTTCTTCTCGCTCGTGCTCTTCCAGGTGCTCTTCTGGATCGACATCGCCAACCCGAAGATCTCGCGCCGCTCCAAGCGCATCTGGTACGCCTTCGTGCTCGCCAACGGCGTCTTCTACGCGCTCGTGCTCGGGCTCTCGGTCGTCCATGTCTGGCACATGTACGCGTATGACCAGTGGGGCCAGCCACCCAGTGAGCGCTCACAGCTGCTCACAGGCGTGCTTCCAGTGTTCCTGATCGCGGCGGGCAGTCTCGCGAGCTCTCTGGGACTCGTCTACTCGACGTGCAAGATGCGGCGGCGCGTCGGGCGCGTGCTGAAACAATCGGGCGACGGTCAGCGACGGCGCCTGGACGAACGTGTCGAGGCCAAGCTCCATCGCGCACTGCGCTTCACGATCCTCGTCATGGTCGTCTGCTCCGTGATCTTCCTGCTGCGCACACTGCTGTACCTCCAGCGGCCGTTCTCGCACCGCGGCTGCGGCGACATCAGCGACCCGAACGTGTGCATCATCATCGGATATGCGATCCCAGAGGTCGTGCCCTGCGTGCTCTTCCTGATCCTTATGTGGGAGGTCGAGCCGGACATGCAGTTCCCGTCGCGGCGACGCCCGAGTTTCAATGGCCTCGCTACGAACGAGTCGACGCCGCTACTGTACGACGAGCAGCCGCTGCCGCTGTCCATCACGACTACGATACCGCATAACGGCAGCACTCCTGGGGCCGCTGGTTCGATGGCGTTGACGTCGAGCTTGCCCGCGACAACGGGTGGCATTGTTGGCGGTGCAGTAGTGCGAGGTACGACGTACCGGATCTCGAGTCGACGGTCCAGTCCACTCTCGTTCGGTCTCGGTGGGAATGTGCTGGAGCAGGCGAGGCGGCGGCTCGAGCTCGTCGCGCAGAAGCAGGGCGAGGTCTTTGGGGCAGGGAATGCGTCGGAGGCGTCCTCACAGACACATTCGCACCACGCGCCACCGTTGTATGATGCTCGGCTCGTCAGCTCGTCAGGCAACGTGCTGGATCAATCTGGGACGCGGGGGAAGAAGAAACGGTCCACGTCAGCATACGCTCTGCCTGCTTCGATTGAGCCGCCGGTGAGTTTCGAGACCAGCACGACAGCGTACGCGTGGCTCTCGTTCCAGTGCTTCAGCCTGACTCTCCCGTCGTCTTCCGCTACCGCGTCGTCGTTCCTGGTGCTGCACGTGCTCAACGCCGACACGGGCGACGTGATCGTGGAGATCGGCCGCTCCGAGGTGTCTGCGTCGGAAGATCCGTGCTTCCACCTTATGCTGCCAGTGGAGATGCGCGAGCAGGATTTGCTGCGCATCTCGGTCTATTCGATCCGCAACGTGCAGTCACTCGATCTCAACAGCCAGTGGCTCGTCGGCGATGCGCTGATCCCACTGGCATCGTTCATGGAGGCGTCCACGTTTGCGTTCGGGCGAGCGACGCTCCACGCGCTCTTCTCGCCGCTCTCGCGCACGCGGTCATCGGGAGAGATCGTTGTACGCTGTGAAGCTGAAGTGAAGAGTACCAGTGGCGTCTCGGACGAAGGTCGGCAGCGGATCACGCGCTCGTTTATGTATTTTTCAACGGAGGAGAGCGACGACAGTCATTCAAGCAATAGTGACGCACTCGTGGAAGAGAAGCCAGCGAGCTTTGTGGCTCGACGCAAGAGCGACCGGGCGGCTTCGCTGCAGCACTCGCACGCGAAGGTGCTTGTCGAAGAAGAGCTGATTGAAAGCGTCTACACGTGGGAGATCCCGTACCAGCTCCTGCAGCTGATTCTGTCAGACCTCGTTGTGAAGCTTGAAGCACTGAAGCGAGAGAACCTGTCAGGTGGTGACTTTGGTAACAGTCTCTCGTCCACGCCAATCAGCCAGGTCTCGAGCTTTGGGATGTCGGCGATGCCGCCGCCGCTGTCTACGTCACCAGGGGCTCTCAGTGTTGTCCCAGAAAACGAGGGCGACGAAGGCTTTATCTCATCTGAGGATGAAAATGGTGACTTTGCTGCACCGCTTTCACGAGGCATTGCGATAGGAGAGACTGGTGCTCTGCCAGATCAAAAGAGAAGGTCAACGCCCAGCATCGGTATGCTCTCGGAGCTAATTTACCATATCCAGGACGATGCCATGGAGAGAAAGAAGAAGAAATGGCGTCATGAGCTGGTCGTGACCATGGAGCACTACATCTCCCAGGTCGAGGACGCTATCTTACGCTACGGAGACACCCAGCATGGCGGACTGACCTTCAAGCCGAGCACCATGAAAGCGGACGCGAACCTGAGCTTCCTGGCGCTGAACCTGCATCAGCAGCTCATGACAGTCGGGACAGCCGTGCCGACATCGCCGAACGACGTGATCTATGGGGACAGCGCGAGCAGTGGTGTGCGGTACGCTCGCCTCGTGGACTCATTTGTTGGAACGATCTTGGCGTCTCCGTCCCACAAGCTGCGCGAGTCGGCGGAAGACCACATTGCCACGATTCACGACTTGGACAACGAGAACCACAACCACCTTGATGGCAGCGCCGACAGTGACGGTGAGGGTGAGAGTGACAGTGCTAATGATATCCTGACAAGTGATGAGGACGGCGAGCGCAAGAGTGACGAGTCTCCTGTCGAGCCTGTGGAGGCACTTCGGCGTCGAGTTATTTCGTTTGACTCGGCGGAGAACATTGTGAACATGAGTGCTTCGGGCCGTGAAGTCTCTGTGACGGACGAACAGCGCAAGCTTGCAGAGACGATCGTTGCACTCGGGTTGTCTGAAAGAGACCTGCATGGGCTGCAGACCAATGGCGACGAGCTAACCAGCGCTCCACCAAGTGATGATGCTAGTAGTTATGGTGACCAGAAGTCGCACGGATTTGCCGAGTGGATGAAGGGAAAGTGGCGGAAAGTGGAAGAAACACGTCACAACCTCGAGGAGAAGCACAACAATAACATCCACACGCCGTTCCAGCACCACCGCATGTACGGCACAACCACCGTGGGGGCGTTTGCTGCACACGTGTACGGGTTCAAGAACGGCGGCATTCGCCAGATGCGTGGAGATCTGGAGAGGATCCACGCGGACCTTGTTCGCGAGGCGGAAAAATCAAGCTCGGATCTCACACTGGAGGCGCTGGAGAGGAAGTACCACGAGCTCAAGTGGCACGTCGAGCGGCGTCTTGAGGTTGCTTTCTGCCAGGCGATGAGCGCTTTAGTGACGTGTTTCCAGCAGACACTGTACGCACACATTCACGACGACGTGGAGTTCGGTTCGCACCGAATGCAGCTTTGCGGGATCGAGTACTTGGAGATGGTGTCCCAGGTCGGCTTCCTCTTCTCAGTCGAGAGTTTGCTCTCAACTTACAGCAATGAAGCAGGGATGCTGGGCGACATGGAAGCCGCCGTGAAGGAGCTCTCTCGCGTGCTCATCAAGTTGCGACCCGTGCAGACCCCGCGCGAGGCAGACTTCCGTGTCTCCGTGACATCGGGTCCGCTTGGGATCGTCATTGAGCTACCGATCATTGTGTGCGACCCGAACGACTTCCCAGATCGCAACATGCACCGTGTCCCCGGCCAGGATGCGTTCACTGGCGCTGTCTATTGCCCGCTGACGTCGAATGAGCAGATTGACCGAGCAAAGCGCGTGTTCCGGAAGACGATCAGTGTCAAGTCCGTGCTGTTCTCGCAGGGGATGAACGAGATGCAGACTGTCGCTAACACGGTTGGGAAAGACTCGCTGCAGAGAGAGATCAACGCCGAGAACGTGGTCGTGCTGGAGAAGTACTACACCTCGTTCGTGCAGTGGTGCAAGAAGCGCGCGCGCAACAGTGATCGCTCGACTGAGCCAGTGCCTGCTGTCTACATTCCGGACGACCTGGCGCGACTGCAGCTGCTCGTGGATCGACTGAAGACAAACATCCAGCTCTCTGGGCGGTCGAAGCGCATGGCGATCCTGAGTTTATCGTCTCTGATCGCGCGCTCCATCGGCGGCGGGCGGGTGACCTGCTGCAAATCAGCGAAGGACCGCACTGCGATGTCCATCACGCTCGAAGAAGCCAACCTGCTGGTGCTCTCGCACGGTCTCCACTCGGACGAGCGCGATTTATTCACGAGTCTGCTGCGGACGCATGGCGTGCGGCGCGAGAATGCGCGCAAAAACATCGGCAAGGCGCAGTACTGTTTCAGTGCACTGCAGAACTACATGCTTCCACACGATTACAAGTGTCCACCGGGGACTGGCGGTGGGAGCCACCAGTTGTCGTAACCAGGAATCAAGACATCCAGAAATCCTCAGAAAATTCGACGCGAGCGAGCGCAAGGCATGACATGCGAGCCACCACCCAGTTCTTCCGTCGATGAACCACTATTTTATGAAAAGACAAGACAATGAAGACCCCAGGTATCCATCCTTTCGGTTGGCTTTGATATCTGTATAGACTGATGTTGTTTATGATTGTGATTTGATAGATTTCTGTTAAGAGTGCGCAACGGAAGAAGACTCGAGAGATAGTGACGATGAAGAAGAAGACTCAAGGAACTTGACATTGCGGGGGAAATGGGGACAAACTGCTCTATCAAACAAAATGGACGGACGGTGCGATACGGCTTCTGGGCAGTGGGTGGATGGCTGGGATGGGGACAAAGGCCTTCATGCCGCCATGGCGGTGTGCGAGAGGATGTCGCGCATGGACATGCTTCGTGGGCTCTGCTGCTGCTGCGGTGGAGCAAATCGGTGGAGCTGCTGCTGCTGGTGATGGCTGTCGTGCTTGAAAGCAGTCAAGATGGATGCGTCGACGAGCAGGTTGAGCGATGGCATGCTGAAGCTCGAACCAGTTGAGGAAGGAGCAGGTGATGGCGTGGCGTGGTGCTGCTGGAGCGGACTGAAGACGCGGCTTGGGAGCTGGCTCAAGTGCGGCATCTTCTGGACCCAGGCGCCGTCGCGCTGGCTCTGCTGGAAATGCGCAGCGGCAGCGGCTTGGCCGATCGAGAATGGCTTCTTCGGGCTGATGCTCCGGACTTCGAGGTTGAACCCGTTGTGGGTTGGCTGCGGCGTTAACAATGGCAGCGGCTGTGACTCGGAGATCGACTGGCGAGCCTCTATCATCTCGACGTCAGTGTCTTCGTCGGATTCCGTGTCGTCAATGGACTGGACGCTCCACGACTGGCCGCTTGGCAGTGGCGATTGGTGTCCCTGAGGGAGCTTTACTTGGAGAAGGCGCTTGGCGCTCGCACCGCGGAGACTCGACGCGTTCGGGAAGAGCATGGCAGTGGGGCTCGTGGCGCCTTCCTTCTCGAGCTTCCGTCGCAGGTTCTCGATCGCCTCTTGGCGGATGCGTTCGACGTTCTTCTCGCTCCGGAAGCCCAGGTACGGCCAGCGGCGGATGCCCAGCGAGCGACAGACGCGGATGAGCGTGCGGCTGCTGATCCCAAGGTCTTCGGCAGCCTTCTTGGCTGTGAGCGTGAAGAATGCAGCGAGGAGGTCGAAGGAGAGCGTCTTGATGCCGTGGCGGGTGTGGACGCGCACCACGTAGGACGCGTAGATGGCTGCGAGCGGGTTGGTGGACGGCGGTGGACCCTGGTACTGGTGAGTGTTGGTGGTGTATGCCATGGGTGTGGACGACAGCGACGGACTCATCTCTTCAGAGCTGTGTGGGTTGACTTGACTCGAGTTGCTCAAGTTGTGGAAAATATACAAAGTTCAGCGTCGCTCGAAAGACGGCGGAGAAATTGTCGAGGGTCGAGAGGGAGAAGCGAGGGGACTTGCGCGGTCCGAGTCGAGTTGGAGAATGACCGATTGAACAAGATCGGACTTTTGTTGAGCGGCGACCGTGGCGTGTGGCGACTGAGGGGACGACAATGACGCTTGCGTTCTTGGCGTATTGTGTGTTGCGAGCGTTTGACAATACAGCAGAAAACGATCCGGACGGACGCGACGACGACTGCTGCTGTGGGGGAACGGAGGAATCAAGTCTTGCGTGGAAGATATCAAGTCGAATTATGAAGGCACTGCTGGCTAAGAAGCCTTCCAAGTGGCCTGGCTGGATGGCGAATCGAAAGCTTCCCTTGTCAACCAAAAATAAGTTTCTGCAAACGGCACCAAAAAAAACCAATTTTTTTTTCTAGTTAATTGACCTACTGAACCTTTCTGTATTTGTTTCCTGACTTGATCCGGGGCTTATAAAGTCAGCTTCTCCAATTGTCTGACGTGGCTGACGTGGACTTAACTAATCTCCTACATATGTCGTATCGTTAAGTATCTGTACGTACAATTCCATACCAACAACTCCAGTTGTTGATACGGACCTTCTATCTCCTCAAAACTCTCCGCAAGTTCGTCACGCTCAGTGTAGATGAGTTGGAGCTGCTCTTGGGTCTGTAGCCACTCCTCGTATGATTGATCCGCACGCGCCTATCGTCGTTAGTCGCGTGCCAGGAGCTTCGTTCTCAAGCTCGTATCACGACTGTCACACCAGACGCGTTAGTCCGATGGATGCGGTATCTCTTCTTTCGAGTTCGATTGCGGTGGCGGCGTGATCCTCCGTGGCGAGGCATGAGGGTGGCTCCATGATGCTCTTGATGCTCTTGATGCTCTTGATGAAGGAATGGCAAATGACGATTTGCCATTCCTTCAAGAGCATTTTAAATCCTCAAGATCCAGCGAGGTGTTTCAAGCTGCAGCTGGAGATGGCAAAAGTTCTGCTCCTCAGTTTTTATTAGTGAAACCACTCATTAGTGAAACTAATTTCAATTGGTTTCACAGGCATTTCTAGAGATTTCCAATCGTATTCTATAGAAGTTTCTATAGAATACGTTCTATAGAAGTTTACTTCTCAGTAAGCTTCTATCAGCCACTATTATTGCCATTGCCAACCAGTCAGATAACCGTCTTGGGCTCGACATCGTTGTCGATGCTCTCATAGCCCATATATAACTGGTTAAAATTGGAAACGGTGAGCCGAATTTGCTGCTAAATAGAAATTTAGCATGAAGAACAACTGGAAAAGCAGAATAACATGTAATCAGTTATATCTTGTGATTTGTAAAGATAACCGGCAGGTTGTTACGGATATCAATAAACCCATTTATTCTTGAGAATCGTAACATCGACGGTGAAACGACAAGTATTTGTCTTGGCATTTGTAGTCACAGACCAGTACAAGTAGGATGCATGTTATTCGTTTTTTAACCGGTTTAAAAACACGGGTTATAACTATACAAGGATAGGTTTAAACTCGTAAACCCACAATCGGACAAGGATCATCAACATCCCCAATATTAATATTAAAAACTCACCAATCATTGCGCCACTCTCCGCGTACACCACTTTTGATCTTGCAAACAACCCCACTCGCTGAATAACTCGTGAACAACTCGTGCTCCAATCACTTCTGCACATCGTCTCTCAAGCCCCACCACACGCACCCGATCTCATCTTGCAGATGTTTCGGGCAACAGCCTACACGAATGTGCCAAGCTGCGACCAGCTTGGCTGCTATCAACAGCGTCAGTATGGACTCCAGGAATTCGTGCTCCACCAGCGCCGCGTGTGTGGACTCGAGCATGGACACCAATCCCCTCATTTACATCATCTCCAGGAACAAGTCCCGCAATTCTCGTCGCGTCTCGGTGAGCCGCAGTTGATCCAGGAACAAGTCTTGCAATTCTCGTCGGGACTCTTCTCGCCGCATATGTCGCTCGCACGATCCTCGCTGCATGACACATGCTGCGACCTGCAAATTGATCACCTACGTAAGCTGGGAGACAAGATCGCTCTCAGACTCGAGTTGTACTGTCGGTAGCGTGACGACCAGCTGCAAAAGAGAGTACTTCTGACGTTTAAGAATCGACTCAGTCTCAAACAACAACAAGAATACGACGCTTTTAATCGACACGTACAAAACATTCGACAAATGAGCGATCTCAAGCGCCCGAGTCCTCAGCACTGTGTTCATGAAAATCTACTATACGCGTTCGAGCTCCGCCAGCACGATTTTAACATGCAACAGCTTGAGCTGAATCTGACATCAATGTATCGGCACCGAGCGAGTATCCTGATGCAGACGTGCTGGCGGTTGTATGAAGCAAAGCTCAACCAAGAGCAGTGTCGAGAGTCACAATACCAGATGCTCCTCAAGCAACATCTACAGTGTCGCGTGCTACAAACTTACTCACGATTAGCTCAACTTTCTCGTTCAGCCAAACGAGATCTCAACATTTCCAAGAAGACCAAACAGGCACTGATGAGCGCTAGGAGAGCTAAGTCGTCAGTAATTCAGGCTGATTTTACCGCAGCCTCAACGTCCAGTCGAGCAACTCAACTGAGACGGCTGGCTGGGGAACGACAAATGAAGGTGGTCAAGAAGACCAGGAAAGACGGAAGGAGCAACAAGTCGGCAAGAATAGTAGATGTCCGTAAACAGCGATCTCCGAATATGACAGCAGCAAAGCGCAAAGAAGGGTTCTTCTGGTGCTTCGAAGCTGGTGTAACGCCTCAACTCGCAGCGGTTATTGTGGCTGTGAGCAAGGGTGCTCTGGCGATGGCTGTGTCCCGGGCAAGGACCGCCTATTCTCTATATATGGCCTCACGCACTCCAGAGCAAGCCAGAGCGGCCGAAGACAGAGTATTGGAGCTCACCAAGCTTCTCCCCAGGGATGAGCTCCTAAAAGGACTAATGCCTCCTGGTTGCGTCACGCTCAAATTTCCTGAGGTGGGAGATCGGCGCTCAAGAGGCCATTTGGCTCGACTCTTGCGTGTTATTAACCAAGCGAAGAAGTCAATTGGCGTCGAAATGTACGTCCTAACTCACTGCGAATTGGCGAGTTCGCTTATTCAGCAGCATCAGCTTGGTGTGAAGGTGACAGTATGCGCAGATTACAAGATGCGCACGTCACAGAAATTACACTTGGGAGAACTGATTCTCGCTGGTATCGACGTGCGAGTGAAAAATCAAACCACGTCGTGGATGGTGCACGACAAAAACAGCATCATCGACGACAAAACGATCATCTCAGGCTCAGCGAACTGGTCTGAGCACGCCATGGAGAGTTCTGGCACCGTCCACATCTTCAACGCACCGGGATCACACATCATCAAGTCAGCATTCTCAGCCAATGCTCGCAACTTCATGCACTTGGATCTCTTCAATGTGATCAAGTACACTACCTGCGCTTCGTGCGCTGCCAAATTAGAGAAGTTTAATGCGAGACGAGCGCGAGACCAGTAATACACCCCGTTCGACATTCCCAAGAAGCCATCAGGAACAGCACCTCGACGACCTCGACCTGCTGCGTGCTGCGACCAAGTTACCATCCCTGGAGGACGCTAGTGAGCGTCACTTTGTGCAGATAAACCTAGCAAAAGGGAGGACTGAGCGTCGGGGACTGCGAGCGGCTCGTGGAGCTCTTGGGGCCAGTCTCAGTGTCTGGTGATGATGATGATGGCGATCTCTTCTTGCCCAGATGGAGCTCTACAGCGAGCCGATCTGCTGTTCGTAGCACAGCGATTCACGAACTCCTGTTATCAGTACAAGTGAAGCGCCAGTCGCGGTAGTGGTCACCGTTGTGGACACGAGCGTTTTCAAGTCATTGCCGAGCTGCAGTCGCTGGAAGAAGCCCGGGACTGAGTGGCTGAGCGTGACAGAACTACTCTCTTTGACGATTCGCTCGTCACTATTCTCAAGATCACCACGAATGAGAAGCAATCGTCCAAACCATTAGATGAGAGCGAGCCAGAACCGCTAGCGAGACTGCGTCGGAGACACCACTGTCTCGTACAGTGGACCCAGGACGAGCTCCAAGGGCGCGATCACCACCAAGGAGACGGTCAGATGAGACTTGGCCGGCATTTGAGGTGGCTAAGCAGCTCTGCCAAATAGCAGGATCAAGTGCCAGTGATCCACCGACACCCCAAGCAGCCTTCGGACCGTCAACAACACCAATCTGCTCCTCATGCGCCTTCTCTCGAGTCTCAACGAGCTTGAAGCCCATGAGTTTGACGCTGAGGTGGCGCAGGCGCGCTTCGTACAATGCGGATTCTCTCAGCAGCAGCTCGAATTGATCGCAGCGAGCCCATTGCTCGCACGGCACCTGTTGCATCTCATCCTATTGGCCAGCAGCAACCGGCAGCTGATCTTCCCACCAGACATCAATGCCAAGCGCAGTCGGTACTGCGAGCTGCTACTCGCCATCTGCCAGCGCTTCCCAGGCGTGACGCAGTCCGTGCCGCACCAGCACTTGGGCGAATACGTTATGCGCGACGAGTTCACGTCGCTGGCTGCACTCGAGGCAATCGTGTTCGCAGCTGAGCATAACGGCAGTGACGACACTATGGTCTGTGGGCAACTGGACGAGTTGATCTGCTGGTGCTAATAAATACATAAATATGACATACACATCCCAAGCCCACACCAGCAATTCGTTTTTTTTTTTACCAATACATGCGCTGTCGTATATTATTAAATTTCCATCTCTCTTTCGCTCTCGTCTACCGGTACCTGCACAATACGCCTCAGCTTCAGCGAACGGCAAGCGTATCGCATTTAAAAATGCGAGTTGCAGAATCAGAGCGTCGAGAGCCCGATGCCTTCGTAGCCAGAGCCACCGCCGAGCCCGAGCGTCTCGGCGACAAGCACCTCCTGCTTGTCCATGCGACTGGTGCTGCTCTTAATTGCGCGCTCTCTCTTCGCGTTCGTGGGCGACTTGCCCGGCCGCTTCACGTTCTGTCCAATAACCAACAACACACATTTAAGAGCGTCTGGTCAGTCAGCGAACAGCTACACAGACTCATCAATACCAACAAGTATACAGAGTGCTAATATGCGCCATACGCACAATCGCAATGCCGAGCTCCTTGCAGAGCACCTCGGCCTCAGCCCACTTGAGCACGCCGTACTCGAGACACCACTTGCGCGCCATCTTGCTCTCCGGCCGCTGCTGCAGCAGGCTCTCGTAGAATACGCGGTCCGCAAAGCCCTGTTGCGTGCAAGGACAACAACAAACGAGTGAGCACACAGACACCTGCGGTTAGTATACATACGCGGACACGGACGCACGGGCGAAGGCGTCGGGTGCTTCTGGCCGGGCTTGCGGTTCGCCTCCAGCTCCTTGGACCATTCCTCTTCCTCGATCATCTTTGCTTGCTTTTTGCATGAGAGATCGCGCTTTCTGACGTCGTACTTTACAGGATTTATACTGTACTACATAACCTCGTACTTTACGGAGATGCATACTGTACAGCTTATACATATAGAAATGGTAGAAATATTTGCCAATATTTCTATATCTACGAGGGATGCGATAGAAACACTTTAATTTTAGAAACAAGCCGAGTTTCTATTTCTATTTCTATTCTATTTCGATTGCGAAGTCTTACTGCTTACTCCCTTTGAAAACTTCGGGTGCGCATACAAACACCAAGTCATTTGTCTCGTGAATCTCCGGGCTTTCAAATCTAATTTTGAGAGACAGACTCGCCGAATATCAGCAGCAATAAACACCAAAACTGCGATGATTACAGTCATTACTTGCAGAAGTCAGCCAAAAAGGATCTCTCGACACAATTGTTTCGTGTGAAAATTCAGGTTTACTCAGCATATATTATACCGGTATGCTAAGAAAGCAACAATGCAAGGAGAGAGAGTCGAGATTCTCTCAGCGCCTTGCATGCTTGCTTGAAAACCTTACAAAATCCGGTGTGTCAAGTCCATTTTGCACCGAAACCAAAAATCGCATTTCAACTTGCCTCAGCTCATTTGTGCGACACATTCTAAAAACTCGTTCTAAAAACACCAAAACATGACTTGATCTTTGTATGCGACGGCGTTCAAGAAGCTATCAAAAGCCAACTTTTTGCAATTTGCGAGAGTGGCACGCTTGCTCTCGTTTGCAGGCGTAGAAAACGAGCCGCGCTGGTGATAGAGACGACGCATGGTCCGGCATGTCCCAATCACAATGGTGTTCAGGCTTGAAGGCCTATACAAAGATTCTCAAAAGACCAAAAGGCTCCGAGTCTGCCCAGGCATCATCATCCCACCCCAGCACGCCGATCTTTGAAGTCCCGCCCTTCGTTTGCTTCGATTCGAAACAGGCAGCGCAACAAGAGTAATGGACGTCGGAACAGATGGTATTAAGTTTGCCAGGGAGATTTTCACACCGACACTCACTTGGCACTTTGAGACTGCGAGAGAACAACCAGCATTGTGAGAGAAGCAAAGCAAAGATGGAGGTGATCTGTGAAAAGGAACTTGATGATGGAAGATGGTATGTTGGTTGAAGAGAATGGCTTTAGAATTGAGACTTTACCAGCGAATCCAGGTCTCTTGCATGCTCCTCCCCTTTGCTACAGTAGAAGCTTCCCACGCTATGTCGCATTTTCTATGACAGCTTCAGAGGACATTAAGATCAAAAGGATCAAGTTTGCGAGGCGTGTCAAAGCTGAGTCGGTCAGCACATCCCCTTTTTTTGGTTCTGAAGTTTGGCGTATCAGGTCTCGCGGGTTTTCATCCAGTATTTTTGTCAGAAAATAGTAGTGGCATGTGTCACTCCGCTTAAGTTCGAGTCAACTATCAATTCCCACAGGTCGATCATCAGCGGAGCTCCTCAGCTTCGATCGCTTCAACTGCGAGTGTCGCAAAGGAGGCGTCACGTTGTGATAGATACCGGCTTCGTCTGAGCCCGTTCGATTTATTTGACCCAATCTCTGATTCTCTCCTCTCCGTTCTCGCGGAAGTCCGAGAGCAGCTCCTTTCCGATCTCTCATTCTACAATTCGCTCTCTCCTCCTCGAGTCCAATCGTCCACCCTCCCCTCGCTCCTCAACTATGCAGTTCACGACCGTTTTCGCTATCGCCGCCGCCGCCATGATCGGCTCGGCCATCGCCGACGAGGCCTGCACGTCCAAGCAGGCGTCGACCGCCTTCATTTCGCTCTCGACGCTGCTCGGCGCCCCGGAACTCGACGCGTGCGCCTCGGCCTCGGGCTACAACATGCTCCAGGCGCCGTCTGTGCCGACGGACGCGCAGACGATCAAGATGTGCGGCCTCCCGGTGTGCCAGTCGTTCATCAAGTCTGTTATCACCAAGAACGCGCCAGACTGCATTCTCGACATCCCGACCAGCGGCGCCAAGATGAACGTGTACAAGCTCGTTAACAACTTCGCCGGCGACTGCGCGCGTCTCGTTGTCGTCACCCCAGCCGTGACCCCAGCGCCAGCCACCACGGCCCCATCGACCCCATCGACGGGCGCCACCCCGGCCGCCACCCCTGCCGCCACCCCGGCCGCTGCCACCCCATCGGCGAGCACCACCCCATCGACGACCACCGCCCCAGCCCCAGCCTCGACCAAGATCGCCTGCTAAGCGTCCGTCTCCACGGCTGGACGAGGGGGTATCCATGAGTGCGTGCGTGATGGCGTTAAGTCGTCAAGTGGCGCCTCTGGGTCCCCTTCATCTCCGTATATTGTGTATCTAGTGAGAAGTAGCAGCCCAATGTTGTGAAACTAAACCACTGAATCAACCGGCCGTTTGCTTTTCTTTTCCCAGTCTTGTAATTCATTGTATCATTGAGATCTTTAGGCGATACGTCTCCATTTCGTCCACAGGAGAACCTGCAACTGAGAGATCCTTCAGGAGCGCAGGTCCGACGATCTCGATGCGGTGGTCGTCAAGTGACTCAAACGCACTCATTCTCTATCTTGTGCAGCGTGGTCCACCCCTGAACAAATGGGATCAAAGTGCATCCGCCTGAGACAAGAAGCGCTCAGAGACGTCAGAGCGTCTACCAGCTGAGTCAACTCATTGCTTTCATCAGCATGAAGGAGATCTGGACTGTAGCATGTTCTAGGGAATGAAGTCAGAGAGATCGCACAGCGGCTCACGTCGAAACCGCCCTCTCGTCGGCATGCAGTCTTGTCGGATCAATCCTTTGTTTGTACTGAGCGAAGCTGCTGAGCGAAGCTCTCTCAAGGCTCTCTCAAGGCACTGACTGTCTCGGGATTCCTGTCCGCCATTACCACAACCGCAGTGGCCTGCGTCCTCGCCGTCACCGCCACCGTCACCGTCACCGTCACCGTGTCCTTCCTGCTACTGTCCTGCCATCCTCTTAGCAACGTATGCGACGAAGTATACGTTGCTCCAAGGGCTTCGTAGTTGCTTACTTCTCGCACACACACTGAAGTACGAAATGTGTTTGGGCATGAGTGACTTGATATTTGTATAAATTTGGGCACCTGTCTATAATTGTAAAGAAAGCAAGTTGTAGAAAACACGCGGCCCCCAAAATTGACAAAAACAAGTCAAGCCCAAGCTTTTCAGCTGTTTGTTTACACCATTATGGTGTTGTAAACGAGTGAAGACAAGAGACTCACTGTACCCTTCATCTCAAAACCCTTTTTTACATATAAAGTACTTTATGAGAAAAAATACCCCTTCACACTAAAAGTGACCATATAAAAATGGAGCATATATTCACACTCCAGAACCTCATTGTTGCGCTCGCCCAAGCCCTGCTAGAGCTCCCCCTTAAGGCATCTTACAAGGCCGAGTACTTTGAAGCATCGAGTCGTCAGAGTTTATCTTGAAAGACAAGCAAATGGACGCGAACTCCAGGTCATCATCGATTACTTTGTCACCTGCGCTCGGCGGCGCTCTCGAGCTGCTTGGCGCTCTCGCGTGCGTTGCGCATGAAGACCGCGGCACTCGCAGCTGCGTTTCTCGCTGGAACTTCCGGCCGCTTCCCACTCGCAATCGCCTTCGCGCGGCGCATGAAGCGCTCGAGCTCGACTGGGGGCTCGTCGGCGCTCAGCTCCTGCGCCTGCTTGGCAAACATGGCGGCGTGCGCTGTTGGCTCTGTGGCGCGTTTCTTGGCCGCTGTGAGAAACGCTTGCTCGACGTGTGAGAGCTTGGCGCTGTTGGTCATGGCAGCCGCGAGCAGCGAGCGGTGCATGGTCCAGTGGACGCGGTCCTCGCGCTGCTTACGGTCCGCCTGGCGCCGCAGTCTCAGGAGGATCATGGACGCCACGACCGCCGCGACTGTGAGCCAGCCAATGTAGATGAGGCTGACAGTGTTCCCCGAGACTAATTTGGTCTGGATCCGGTAGATGGCGCAGACGGACGACCAGCACGAGGCTGCGTAGATGCCCGACTTGATGAGCTTGATGAACCAGAGCGACGAGCCCTTGAGCGAGATCATGGTGACACACAACAGCAAGTTGCCGGCAAAGCCCAGGAACGCGAGCTGGGACGAGCTCAGGAAGAACGCCTTGCCGGTCACGGTCACGGCCTTGACGAGCTGGCTGAGCAGCAGCATGACCGGCGCGTACTTGATGTCGAGCTTCTCCTGCTGGAACAGCACCTGGTTCATGCCCTGGGAGAGCAGTCCGATGGGCAGGAAGAACGTGATCCCCCAGATGCCCATCAGCGCGTACTTCCTGTGCTCGTCTCCCCAGCAAGTGACTGTCTGGTAGCCCAATAGAAATGGTGGGGGAAGGCGTGTGCCGCCGCTGCTGGTGGTACTCTGGCACTTTGTAAAGTAGATGTATCTTGCGTCGTACTCGCCCTGGCAATCGATGCACGAGAGGAACGAGAAGAACGTGGAGATCGTGCTCATGTAGAGGAAGCCGTGCAGCAGTGTCGGGAGGTCCTTCGTGAACAGGTGGTTGAGCACGGGACTCGTCTCCTGGAACTTGTTGGCCGCCTTGAGCATCACGAACCACACGAGCAGCGCCAAAAAGCACAGGATGCCCTTGAGCTCCACCTGCGCGATGTTGATGTCCGTGATGCCCAGAGCGCCCAGCCACTGTATCAGTTTCGACAGGTTGTCCGTGTCCGTGCGCTCAAAGGAGAGCGAGTTGAGCTGCACGAGCTCCACGGCGATGGACACGACTGCGAGCGCGTTCTGGTAGTACTTTGCGATGGGCGAGAAGCGAATGCGGTCGCGCTCCTGAAGCACGTGGCGTCCTAGCACACAGGTAGCAAGCCAGAGTTAGTCGAGTGAGTTAAAAGCAGGTTGTGCGATCTCAGAGTACTTACTCGTCACAATCGCAACGATGGACAGCCCCGTGAGCAGGTACACGCAGATGACGTAACCAAAGATCACGTTTGTCATGAGCCGGTTGCGCTCCGAGTCGCTGCTGTCGACCACACGCGGCAGTAAGTACACGACCAGCACTGCTGCGAGCGTGCCTACCAGAAAGTACTTTTTCGACTGCCAGATGAGCAAGCCCAGGTCGCCGCTCTCAGGCATCCAGATGCGCACGAGCTCCGCGAAAGCTTTCTTCACGTGGAAAGAGAGAAAGTACTCGTCGCGCTCCTGCTGGCTGTCGAAGGCCCTGGCCAGCATCTCGTTCTTGAGATCCGAAGTGAGCTCTTCCTGGCGCCAAAAAGCCACCAGGAGCACCATAAGTTGCAGTCTTCGCTGGATTCTTGTAATGAATTCCGGTCTGCGGTGGTTCATAAGATACTTGCGATACGGTCCCATGAACCCTGAGCCCTGATGGCGCTTCTTCTGGTCGTGTAGCGTCTTGCGGAGTTTCTCGACCGCCATCTCCTCCGAGAGCGGATCTGCACCTGAGACGCTGTCGCAGGTCACGAGCAGATCCGCATCAAAGAGGTCACTACCTGAGGATGCGGTCTGCATCCTCCGATTACTGGATGTCGAGTCCTCAAACGTGGCGCCGATCTTGAGCTTCAGGCGACTGGATTTTAAAGTTTCGAGTAGAGTCGTCTGCTTCCATCCACTGCCGCGCGCCTTCTTGATGACTGGTGGGGCGTTGTGTACAGCATGAGTTTCCTGATCGCTCTGTTCACACAAAGCGGCTACAGTCGAATTATTGTGGAAAGACGCTGGGCTAATCCCAACAAAGAGCGACTCCTTGTGGTTCACGTGCGCCTCTTCTTCTTGTCGGTACTCCTTGAGCATCTCGTGCTGCGCACTGAGGCTACTGGCCATGAAATTGTTGACAAGGAGGTGCAGGCGATATAGACGCGCTCGCTGGATCGGACGCACGATGAAGCGCCAGAGACTCAGTTTCAGCGGCGTCTTGTCGACGATTCGGATCTGGATCCCAGCGTCGGCTACGTCCAAGAGCCCTCGTAGTTGTTGTAACACTGTGATGGCTTCATCCGAGGCCAGTTGTTGGAAATTGGTTTCCAACTGGAGAACCGAGAGCTTCTCAACCACACTGTCGGGCGATGCGAAGGCCTGTGAGAGTAGATTTAAAACTTGATGCTTGAGATTTGAAATGGATAAAGTCTGCTTCGTCTTCTTGGATCGCAAGGACGTGTACCCAAAGTGGTCGAGCAGCGACTCCATCGAGCAGAACGGGAAGTAGGACACGTCTCGACCAGTTTCGAGCTCCGTATTTGCATTCGATGGATCGCTCTCTAGCCCCACATCCGCTGTGGCTGACTTGTCTCCATCATTCACCTCATGGAATGCAGCTGACGGCGTGTACTCCTTGACTAGCAGGGTCTTCATCATCGCTGCCATCCCAGCGAGCATCTTACTCCCCTGGGCGACGAAGAACGGCCCAGGGTTGGCCAGGAACGCGAGCGTAGTAGTGACGCGCCGTCTCAACTTCTTCCACAGCGCATCAGTCGTTTGCGTGCCTCCCTCCATGAACTCGCTAAGCGACGCTGAGCCCAACACGCGCTTCCACATGTAGCTCATGGCCACGAGCATCCGAAGGAATCGCTCGTGTGCGGACTTTGAAGTGAGCACGTAGGCCAGGGCTTCCGCGACCTCGGACTCCATTTCGCGAAGCCGCTCGCAGAGCATTTTCGCCTCGAGCGCGACGCCGAATCCGTTCCCAGCGACGCCCTTGAGCTCGTTCTTGTTGGCGATTCGCTTCAGTACCGTGTTTAGGTTCCTGAGGAAGAGCAGAAGCGTGTGCATCTTGGACTGAATGCGCTCCATCTTGTGCAGGAATGTCGGCAGCTCACTGACGAGCGAGTGAAGTTGTAGAGCCAGCGGGCCGTAGTAATTCGAGTCCAGTTCGTGCAGCGAGCAACAAACCAGGCCGCTGAGCTCTTCGAGGCTCATGAGCCACTGCTGAACGACTGCGATTCTTCTCAAGTCTCCATGCTGGTGACGGTGTCTGTGGTGAGACAGTTCGCTCTTGCTCTCGCTCTTCTCGGTCTGGACGACCGCAACCATGTCGACGTACAAGTCGAGCACCAATGAGAGCATCGCGTGGCATGCGATCAGGAGGCGACTGTTGCGATCTGCGACCTTGATGCTGTGCGAGAGGTGCTTCTTCCGGTTTTCCGTCAGGGTCTCGACCAGCTGGTTGTGAGTCACGACAAAGGCGAGCAGCTCCTTGACTTCCTTGTCGCTCAACTTACCACTGTCACAATCGTCGTTATTTAGGTTCACCTGACCGGTGTCCCCCTCGTTCTCATTATTCGGGATGCTCGAGAACCCGTCCTTGTCCCGGGAAGTCCTCATAGTGGCATCCCCAACCGATTGCATAGATGGCTGGTACTGAGGTGCACCTGAGATGAGGAAATCCTGGTCGAATCCGCTGAAGACGGTGCGGCACTGCGGCGGGACGACTCTCATGCGGACGCCTGCACAGATGCCGGCGTAGTAAGTCCGTCGGATGACGTTCATGTCACTGGCGAAGTCCCACTTGGTCAGCGCAATACAGCGTCTCAGCCCACTTGTGAAGATACTCTGAAGGCTCTCGGTTTCATACTTGTCTCCCTGGGAGTCTCGAATGCTGCGATGCATGAGCTCCAGCAAGTGACGCTCAAATGAGACTCGACGTGGATGTTTCTCTACCAAAGAGCTGAGAACGGAGGCCGCGAGGCGATCAAAGCTGCTGAAGAACCGATCGGATCGACTAAGACTACTAATTGTGGTGGTCGCATGTCCTAGAAAGTAGACCAGAGCCTCGACAACGGTCAGTGAGAGCAGAGACCTGGTCGGATCCTCGCTCCTCGTCATCATGAGGCTCAACCACATCATGTCGCGTCGATTGACTGGATCGACGAAGCTGTGCTGTGTCACGAAGTCACACAGGAACGACGTTGCGAGCACAAGGTTCTCTGCAGCTTGCTGGGGGAATTGCTGCACCCACTTGCCTCGAAAGACTTGGAACGCCACTCGTCCAAACAGGTGCATGCCTCCATGCCGAACGAACTTTTCTCTTGCAGTGGCGTGGCGACTGATCTTCGCGATCACTCGCGCAGCATGCTGGAGCATCTCAGCCCTCGAAGCTTCGCTCTCGCTTGTAGGAGTACTAGGCGCATCCAAGATACTGGAGAGCAGATCCAAGGCGTGCTTCATGGCAAAGACCTCGCAGTGCACCATGTTGGTTCGCACTGCCGTCGCTACGAGGAAGTAGAAGCTCGCACGTGCACTCCGGAATGGGAAGATCTCTGAACACAGGAACAGGAGCACGTCCGTGTTCTCCAGAAAGAGAATGTTGAGACAGTTCTCCGTGAACTCTGGGGCTTCGATGGCTGCGACCCACTCCATGAGCGCCGTAAGGAAGTTCTGCTGCTGCTGTTGAGAGGTTTCATTGGAAGTGAATTGCAGCGGAGCGGTGCGGTCGTGACGCGCAAGTCTTGCCTGTCGAGGAGCCTCAGGTGCCACCAGACTACGGGCGAAGCCGTGAGTCCGCATCCCCCGTATAAGCGATAGCAATGGCACCATTGTTGTCTTGAAGAAAGCCACACCGGGTTTGCTCCAGAACCAGGACGACAAGCTCTGGAGACACGAGAGGTCGACCTTGGCACTGGGGTGAGGAGATGTGTGACCTCGCACGAATGAAGACGCCATGGTGGACAGCACGTGGTCCCAGAGTTTTACTCTCGGGTCGCAAAAGATGCTGTGGTTCTTGCACAACTCTGCCACGATGCTGGTCGCGTCCGCTAGGATGGTCAGATCGATGCCTTCGTGTCTCAGTAGGCGTCCGAGGGCTCCGAGGTCGTCACTCGATCCTTCCACCAGCTTGTCTGATAGACTGACGACCACAGATTCACTTGCTGCTAATATTGTCGTGGTCGTCTCATGGAGCTCTATGTTGTTGCCAAGAGAGGATACTTCGCTCGAGGTCAACGAGTGCATCATCGTCTGCTTGGCTTTGCAACGAGGCTTGGTATCACCACCAGAGCTCCATGTCAGGATCACTGTGCAGACCACCAGAGAGTCCACATCGTCGAGAAGGATCTGGTGTGTGACACGGTCATCGAAACTCTGGATCTGAGATTGTAGCTGGAACACTCGTTGGCTTGGTGGGTTGATATTAAGCACTTGAATGTGAGCCTTGACTTTGATCGGCAGGAAGCCTTGATCTACGACTCGAAGTCGCTGGTGGAGACTGATCCTCAGCGTTGCTTTGTGAGCCATGGTCCGTTTCGGAGTCGTGTACCTGGCAATGCTCACTTTGCGACCGTACTGTTTTCCCTGGAACAAGGTCCGCGCGAGCTGGTCTTGAAAGCTGGGGGCGAACGTGAATACGTTTTGACGTCGCTGGCCGACAGACTTTGTCGCGAGGTTCTTGAGGATTCCAATCGCGAAAGGCTGCAACAACTCCAGTCGTGGGTTCTCCAGCCACGAGCAGATGTGGAGCAGCAGCGTCTGATGACTGACAAACAGGTCCTTCACCTCTGAATAGGACGAGATGTCGTACAACAGACGCACCGCCGCCTGCTGCTCTTGGGTGGACTTTGTAGTCTCGACGATCGTCAGGACTCTGAAGATATTCGCTTCCTGCGTGAAGACCTCGGCGGAGTATCGGTGCATATCAAACGAGCAGAGCACGTGCAATAAGGACAGACTTCGGCAACGAACCAGGTCGTCTTCAACTACAGCGATGTGCTGATCAGCGACTATATACCGCTTGCAGAGCCCCAGTAGATACACGCAGAGCTCCGAGTGCTGCGACTTCTCTTCGGGGATGGGGACATCTCCAGTCGTGTCAAACACCTCTGAGAAGTAGTTTGACAGGAGATACAGGAGGACCTCCAGGATATTGAGAAGTAGCTGCTCGTACAAACTTCGAGTTGCAATCGCTCGCGGCGTTTCTTTTCCGCTGTCCAGCTGATCACCATCCTGAAGTTCTTGGATCTTGGTCTCCGAGCTGCCAGGCTGCTTTCGTTGTAGAAGCTGGAGGTTCTTGGAGTAAAACTGCAGCCAGGCCACCAGGATCAGGAAAATCGACGACAGTCCCGTGTCATCTGGCTCGATATCAAACACGACTTGTTCGTTCACGAGTGCGAAGAATGTGAGTCGACGATACTGGTGGACACCAGTTGGCTCGCCGGTGCACGTGTACCGTGAGATATCACCCATGTCGTCATTCTCCGTCTCGTCACTTGGGTCATGAGCATTCGCTGTGGGCCAAATCAGCGTACTGGCGATGACCGCCGCGGCGCTGCTGGCGATTTCCCAATCGGGACACCCAAGGGCGGCGAACAGCTCACAGAAGAGCTCCGTCTCGTTCTGAAGCGAATCCACGAAAGCCGAGTTTGTTATGCACAACTCCAGGAGGTTGAGTGCGACTCGACACCCTGCGATGCTTGGAGTCGACAGTGGCACACTGGGCAGAAAATCGACTAGTTGAGTGAGTGGAGCTCTGCTGCTGTGTCTTTGTAGCCGCAACTCCAGCTTTCGAGAAGTCCCAACCGTTTCTCTTATCGCCACCTGGATGATGTCAACCATAGAGTCGTCCATTCCCTGTCGTGACGCGAGAAGGGGGTTGACGCCAAGCTCGGATGTGCAATGCTGGAAGAGCACATACAGGACCTGCTCCAGCGCTATGTCGTTGTCTTGACAGTCCAGAATTAAACCAGAGATGCCTCGGAGATACGTACGCCTCGCCTTCCGCTCGCTCTTTGAATGCTCTCCGTGGAATAGGAAGCAGGATCTCCACATCCGCTGTAGAAAGTGGTCACCACCACGCAAGAAGCCGCTCAGAAGCTCGATCGCATAATACTTGACAACGTGAGCCTCTGGGAGCAAGGCCGCTGTCTGGAGGCAGCGATCTGCTATCAGCTCAAAGAGCAGCAGGTTGTGGTTCACACACACTGGGTCACCTTGATGCAGACTGCAGATTGTCTTGAACAGCGCCAGCATTGCTGCGTTCGCTGGGCTTGAGAGACTCTCTAAGCTGCTAATGGAATTGAGATCCTCCAGAACCAGGCGCTGCAGCAGCTGTGTGGACACCATTCGCCGGGAAAAAGCGACATCTGCGCACGCGAATCGGAGAATGTTGCACCACAATGCGAGGCAGTTGTGCTCTATCGCGAATGCTTCCGGTGTCCTCTCTTTACTCCACGAAACAGTGTCGATCACGCCCACGTTCGCGGTTGCGAGTGCACAGCGGATGTCAAATTCGCCCGACAGCTCGCGTGTTTGTCTTGTCGAGGCCTCGAGAAGCCTGGAAAGGAGACTTAAAGCTAGAAAGTGCTGTGGCTCCGACTGGTTGGAGCTCACTGCGCGTATCAGCCAGCAGCTGAATGCTGTGAAGTGGGTCGTAGACACCCACAGCTCGCTGTTGATAGCGAATATGTCATCTGTACTGAGGAAGACACTGCTGAGAACCTCACTGAGAGCCAAACACTCGGCTTCGGCAACTCCGTCGACGTAGTAGACTTGGGAAATCAGTAGCGAGATGCAGAACTGGGCGCAATAGAGCTCATCGCAGTACGACGATGCTAAGATGCGCCCCAGCTGCAGGATCGTTGCGATCGCAAGCCGGAGGTCACGACAGGAGCTCCGAAGCTCGAGATGCTTTGAATTGCTGAGCTTCACACCAGTCACCGATGCGCTTACACTGGAGCTAACTCTGGCTCTGATGTCAGTGCTTCTCCTTCCTCTTGCAGCGTGACCAGGCATGACGAACGACACGATTGAAGTCGGTGCCGCATTGACTTCGACAGCGTTATGGTCCAGCGATCGATAGAGACTCGTCCAGATTTGCTTCAGAATGAGGAACGCATCAAATAAGCTTGCTCGGTTGGCCTCAAACCTCAAGAATACCTGAAATGCGGTGTGGGCCGCTGCTGCTTCAGTCGGCGTCCCGTGCTGCAGGAAGAAGAGCACGTTCTCGACAACGGCTTTCCATGTAGACGCTTGGAATGTGATTTCTCTCGTACAGGGAGTGATCAAAGCCGGCAGGAGCTCCATGTACGCACCTCGTTCTTCGACAGGAATCGAGTTCAAAGCCTCATACATCACTAGCAGGTGAGTGAATGACTTGCGCTCGGATTCGTCTCTGTTGTCGCAGGCACGACGCTGAGACTCGACCATCCCCGTGATCAATCGGATGCGATCGGAGTATAGCTGACTACTTGTTCTCAGCATTTTCAGAAAGTTCACTACAAGCGCTCTGCTTTTCCACACCGAGTCCAGAATTTGCGTGTTGGCGCACAGCACCTCTAGAGCCTGAACAGCGTGTCTACGATCGCGAATATTTTCGCCCTCATCAACGTCTTCCTGGCTCACAATACCAGCGATTCGATGCACAAGTCGCTCGCCACGAAGACCCCACTCCATTCTGCACAGCTCTGCGAGTTCGTTATGCACTGAACGACACGTAGCAATGCATTCGAGGGCGATGGATGTTGGGATCGAGTTCGCTTCTGTCGGTGGCGACTCGGCCAGCCATTGGCAGAGCATGTCCCAGAGGTGGCGTACCACCAGCGTGCTGTGCACTTGGGTGTCTGGGTTTGTGCGTAGCACGTAGAAGAACGCTCGAAGACACTCCAGCTCCAGCTCACGGTGGAGCCCACCTTCTGCTGGGATCAGGCGCTCCAAGCATCCCAATTTGTTGGCATGAACGGCTGTGGCATGTGAATACTCAACGAGCGCATTGAAGACCCGCAACGCATTCACTTCCAGCTCGCAAAACTGCGCGACCTGATCGCTGATGGGCTCGCGACAGGCGTAAGTGACAAGAGTGTCCAGCAGATCCTTGCCGTCTCGGCAACGCAAAGTCTGGAGTTCATCCCAGACCGTGAGATGCCTCTCGCAGTACACAGCCAGTACTCGCACAGTCTAGAATGGGAAAACCAGACAAAAGGTTAGTGAATCACCATGCTATTCGAAAGCCACAGCGCGCTGGAAACAAACCTGCGTCTGCAACTGGAGATCACCGCCTTGAAGGAGCGATAAGGTCGCACTCAGCAACTGTTCCTGTCCTGCGATCTCTCTGTACTCACGCAGTCTGCACTGCAGCTCTGCTGCATCACCATAGGCCGAGGCGAACGCTCGAAACACAGTCTCGATCATTCCAAGCGAGTCCTCCGATATTGTTTGTGAGTACTCGGTGGCGTGAAAATCGCGATTCTCTTGCAGCAGCTGGAGAGACGGGGTGAAGATATCACATTGAAACGCACAGTCAACGCGAGTCGCACGCTCTTCGCCCAGCAACAGCAGCAAATCGTTCTGGGGCGTAAACCGGAAGCAGCGATCGAACTGATGAAGGACACCCAGTGCCACGGTTGCTGGACAAGACGATGTTGCAGCCCATCGCACAGCAGAGTACGGATCTCCGCTCATGGACAGTGCGCTATCAGCTTGAACGATATGTTCTTTCAGCTCAAAAGTATGTTGCCCACGATAGCTGGATAGTAGTTTCCTCAACACTCGAACCAGTGGACTCATCTTGCTGGTTTCGTCGTCGCTCGAGATTTGTCTGGACTGGTCACTGTGGAGATGCATCAGCATCTCTGCGATTAGTCCGAGAATGTTGATCAGGAGTCTCGGACTCTCAGCAATGAGTCTTGAGCGGTTCATCGCTATCTCTGCAATGTTCACTGTCTCGCTCAAAGTGATGGCCGACCGTGTTGTGCTTTTCTTTTCGTCTCTAGTGACGATTTGAAAGAGCCACAGCACCCGCGTCGCGTAGGCAAGAACGGCGCTCGACGCTTCACTTGACTGGAAAACCCGGATGAGCGTCCGAATAGATACCTCTTCCAGAATCCCAGATGCGCTGATATCAGACGCTGCCAGCTGCTCCATGAAGAAACACAGGAACTGCAAGATCGCGCAAGCCACCTGCTCTTGATCTATAAGAATCGCCTTGTCTGCTAGTCTCTGGAAGATGTTGTCCCCCACAGCGACAAGCTCGCGTTGGGCAGCCAGCACTCGCGTGATCCCCGGATCTTGAACGAGAGTGGAGAGAAAGTCTAGACTGAAGACTTCCAATTCACAGTCCAGCTTGCGCAAATTTGCTTGTGCAGTATCTGAAATCATGATGCCGTCGCTGTCTCCATCGCCAATGATCCAGTGGTAGCAAGGTTCCGTCACCATCTTGGCCTTGATTGGATCTTGAAAATACACAGCGTAGAGCTGCTCACGAGACGTTGAATCCGCCATGTAAAGCACGAGGAAGCGGAGGAAATCTCGCAAGACCCTGCCCAGGATGTAATGTTCGCGGTCGATGCGGTACCAATCAGACAGATGTGCGAGGAAGCGTATCAAGACACGGACGGCTGCTTCGCCAGCGCTCAGAAGGAAGTCCTCTCGTGTGAACTCGACAAAGTTGTGTAGCGTGAGCACCAATGATCGCCAAATCAGCAGATGTCCAGCAGTCGGTGCATCAGGGAGGATTCTCAGGAACTCCATCGCCATGGACACAAACCCTTTCTGACTGAACGTCTTCGCGCCGTCGTACGAGTGCGAGAGCGCCTGGACACACAATAGGATTGCTTCGACTTCGGAGCTGCGCTCAATGGATCCGATACTGGTCTGGAGATCTTCGATGTTTTGTATAATGTACTCGACAAACGGGATTCTTCGCTCGGTTGACTGGACGAAGATTGTCGCTGCTTGTGCTTTCGCACAGTTGCTTGGTGTTTCCAGGCAAACCACTCCTATGGTGCGAAGTAGCACCTGATGATAAACACATATACAAGCGCCGGAAGATCATGATAATGTCAGATAATACTTCTGAGAGTACGTCAACCTCTTAGGACATTTGGGAGATATAAAGACAACAACGTACCAGACGGAGGGTCTCGAAACTCGACAGCAGCTGGATCAGAGTAGACAGGATCGAGAATCGCACCTCCATTCGTTCTCGGAATGCCAGATCACGCGCTTCGTCAATGTCACTAGAACAGATCGCCATGATAAATTCACAGTAGGTTCGGACCATCTGCTCGGTTTCTTTGCGTCGCTGGGTTGAAGGCGATGCCACTGAGCCAAGTGTGCTTAGATCAGTCGCGACAGTGCGGAGAACTGGATCGAATGACTCGATCGTAATGCCCGCAGATGTCCAGATTTCTTCACGCAAAGCAGTATCGGAGAAGAAGAAGCAGACCAGGCTCAGTAGAGTGACACACGGACGCGGGCAATCGTCTGAGCTGCTCAAAAGAACGTTCACGACATCCAAATGCATGGAGGTTGCCAGACAGCCTTTCAAGAAAACTTCAGGTTGCTGACTGGTTGCAGGAATCAAATGCGCTGCAACAATCTCAGCTGTCTGGAACTCGGAGTACCTGTCCTGCTGAAGTACCAACTGGCACTGCTGCAGGTAATCGACTGTCCAAATGTCAGCAATATTCCTAATAACTGGAATGTGCTTGAAAACGTAACTCTGGATACGGAAGAACCACGCCAGCACTTCCGCACTTGCAGCCCACTGGGAGAGTGGGAAGTGGTGCACCAGCGCCATAAAAGTTCCCAGTTTGCTGGCCGAAGATGGTGCATCTTTACCACTAGCTTCGACCTCTGAAAACGGGATTCTCAGGGCGCAAAACCGTTTGCAGAGGACCTCGTCTTCGACGAGCGCGCACACGATCTCGAGTGCTGTGCTGACAACTGAAGACGATAGAGCGGAGACAGCGACCTCGCAGATGATCTGAATAGTCCACGTGTTTGTGAGCATCTTGGCGGCGAAGTCTCGAGATGACACAAGCTGTCGAAGCAGCAGCAGTGCAGTGCTTTGCAGCCGACCTCGTTCATCAATACGGCGATACGGCTCGCTCGACTGCACTGGCGACGAGGTCATCAAATTCAGCAACTGTCGCGCTCCACCGTCTTGAATTGCCTGCTCACAGCGCTGGATGAGAAGCTGCGTCTCCGACTCCCCGAGTCCCGCTTCCAAGTCTTCAAGTGTTATGCTGGTAGCAAGTACACTGATTCGATCCACCTGAACTTGTGACGCATTGAAAATGTCATCGCCACGCTCACGAGTGAGCCACCGCGGGAAGCCGAGAAAGCTGCCACGATGCAGAGACCCAGCGATCACCACGCCATCGCTTTCCGAACCTTGGTTCTTGAAATGAACTGTGTAATGTGCATCTTGTTCGAGAAGAAGCATGAGCGGCATTGCTTGAGCATTCTCGAAATCGTCAAGAATTATTTGCGTTGGTGTACTCAGCCGATAGACGAGACATGCGAGTTTATCGCGCGAAACGCCGGCGAAAAGCTGCGATCTGGTCAGCAGCGTCAGCAAATCACTCAGTTTTCTCTTGGTGGCAGCCTGGAAGACAGTCTCCTCCGAGAGCTGCTTTGTAAAGGCAACTCGGCGGACGAGCTCTGCGCGATCCTCGATCAGCAGTCGGCATGCCCGTGAGATCAGCCCAGATGACGCGTGCTTGTGATGCGTGTGGCCAAAGAACTGCTCGTCCCGCGTGACAAAGTGCTCAATCCGCTTGGCGACGTGCCTGCGCACCAGTGGCGTCGTGCTGCGCCAGTAGCCTTCGCGCTGGACCTTGTACATCATCAACGAGCCCTCGGCGTTCCTTTTAGACACGACGCATTTAAACTCCTCGTCAATGCGGCTCATCACTTGATGGTCAGATACCTTCTTTTGGTGCACATCCACCTCAGAGCCGTAGACTTCGCGTACCATCCACGCTGGGATCTTCCCAAAGCGTCCATTGCCGACGACAATCATGAGCGAATCCTCCTCGACTAATCGACTCTCAACAAAGCACATGGAGAGCCGCATGATCTCGGTGGTGGTGAGGTCCAAGAAGAACGGCAACTGCAGCAGGTGCGCGAGCTCCACGGTTTCACGCGGTCGCAGCGGAGGCGTGACTTGCAGATCCGTGCAACGTGCCTGAACGCAGTCTGTCATCAAATCTTCGACCAGAGATAGTGACGAAGAGAAGTACTCTAACCGGAAGAGCATGTCTCGGATCCTTGGCGACTTGCTGAGGCTCTGGAGCAGCTCGAGCGCTGCGAGCTGGGTGTGCGACTTGAGCGAGTACGCGAGCCGTACGATGCGGTGCAAGATGCGTGCGTCAGCGATGATAAACCGGTCACTGTCTGGATACAAGTGCAGCACACGCGCCAGAATCAGAACAAGGCCAGAGTGAAAGACACTCTTGATGCTAGGAGGCAGCGAGTTCACGTAGACCGAGTCCATCAAGAGCAAATCAAAGAGCACTTGGAAGCCCTGGCTTTCGATAAACCACGGAATCACGTCCGGAGATCGGACAGACATGAGGTTCAGCAACCCAATCGCGTACCCAACCGCAGGACTCGACGGCGCTCGGGGGTCCAGCATCGTCACAGTGTTGTCCGTCTCTTGGCCTTTGATCTTGGATACACTGAGTTGAATCACCAAGTGCTCCAGCCTAACTCCCTGAACAAGGTTGCGAAATGCGCGACTCATTTGAGGAGCTTCGTTGTCACCACGACCACCATCGCTCTCTGCGAAGTGCTGAAAGATCCTGTCGGCGCTGTGAGGCGACTGCTTGCATACTGTGTAGAGCAGTTCGTACGCGACCCCAGACGTGGTCGGATTCCCAGCAAGCTCGTCAGCAATGCCTGCAATGCTGCTTATCACGTCACTGGACACGAGGTTGTCGGGAAAAGTCTCCATCACGCTCACGATGAATCCGAGAAACCGTGCGCGACGCTCGTGAGTCAAAATTGAGAATGCGACATTGCTCTGAGTCTTCCAGCGTGTCAAGACAACCTGGACATGGTCAAGTAGTAGGCTTGAACTTGAAGACAATATACCCCCAGAGCCTTCTCGCAGTGTCAGTAGCCACAGCTTGCGCAGGAATCGCCACAGGTGCGCTGATCCATGGAAGCTGCTGTCATGCGGCTCGGGAGAGTTCCGAAATGGCGCTGGCAGAACCGGTTGAAGTAGACGAGCTGGCCGGGATAGTGATACGGCATCCCGCTCTGTAATCGCGTCCGATCCGATGCGCTTCTCCATATCATCTTGTTGCTCGTCAAGATTCCAGTCTAAGCAAGGATGTGGTACTCGCAAATGCAGCTCCAAGACGGCTTGTAGAAGCTTCTCGCGTGTGGGGATGTCCTGCGTAGAGCAGACGTCGTCCAGTCCCTGGGCTTGCAGCTGCATGTCTCCATCACCTTCGCCATTAGTCGATGCGAGAAAGAATCTTCTCCATCCAGGCAAGAATGCGTGGCGCAGGTCTTCTGCCGATGGTGCTGGCTCGAGCGAGTTTGACTGCAATGCCACTTTGCTTGACGGACCTGTCCTTCTTGTATGCGACTTTGGTTTCTCAAAGTAGAGAGCGTGCGCGAGGACATCAGCCGCAATATAAGGAACGTCTTCGTCGTGCGACAACAAGAGTTCAATGAGCGCCGATAGGTTGGACGGATCGGCGATGCGACTCTGAATTCCGGGTGTGAAGTGGGCGAAGTTGCGCGTGAGGATCATCGCGTTCGCGAGTGAGACGTGATCATGCCGGAGTTCATCCACGTGGGCGAGCAGGCTTCCTGCTTTCTCCTGGAAGAGCGGATCCAGCACAACTTTGCGGTACTCTGCCATTCGGGCAATTGTGAACAGTGATGCACGCTGGAGATCCAAGCCTGGAGCTGAATCGGTTCTGTCAAAACAAGACAATTTATTCCAAAAAGGTCAGTTGAAGGCACTTCTATCTCAATACCAAGGTATCCGAACTCACACTTGGTTGAGCGATACATGCGAGAAGAGCGTGAGCAGAAATTCGTGCTGAGAAAGCACGTAGAACGCCACGACTGTGATGAACACCAGAGAATTGTCAGTGGCAGCACATTAATCTCGACGTGAGCACAGATGTGATCGACTCACCTTTCTCCGCACAGAATCGCCCGAGACACATGACAGCTATGGTTGCCATTGCAAGCGCTCGGTCGTTTGTCGAGACCGAAATATGCCCAGGCTCAGGTTTCTCAGTCACACAACGATCGATAATCCACCGGACCCAGCTCCAGTCGGAGGCGAATCCGCGCATGATCTCGACGCGACTCTGATGGCTGAACGACAGGCTTGAAAGCAGCTGGAGACTCAACAGTTCCAGTCGCTCGGCTTCGATGCCCGACGAGCCTAGGAAGTAAGCCAAATCGTAGCTCGTCCGAAGCAGAACGCGCCGAGAGATGAGAAATCGGGTGATTGATCGACCGCATTCAGCCTAAATGATAATAAGACAGCCCATGAAACATTGTGAGCCACTCACTGGAAATACACAACATTATCGAGAAGTGACCGACAGTACAAGTCATACCTTGGCGATCAAATCGCACGCGTCGCAGTGAGCGCATCCTTCTTTCGCCACACAGCCGCAGCCAAAGCGCTCGCTTTGGACTTGTCCTGATCGGCCTAGCACTACAAGCAGGTGCAAAAACTGGGAGCCAAAGCCACAGTTAGGATGTCACCACATACAAACAGTAGATTCAGCCAGTGAGGAATCCTTTCGTACCTGCTCGTAGATGTTGTCGGTGAAGTGGGAGATGAAAACGCTCTTGCCAGCAGCCATTTTGACCACGTATCTCACTGTCTGGTCACTGGACGCGCTCGCACTCGGGAGATCTTCATACAGCTCGCCACCATCTTGCGAGGAGCTGGCTGTACCAGTCGCTGGCGTGCTGCTATCCGTCGAGATTTGAGTGAAAGACGACAGCACGCGGCTGATTTTGGCGATGCACCCGGATTCGAAATGGTTTAGATACCGTCGAACGCCTTCGTGCTGTTCGGCAAGCAAGATCAGCAAGCTACCGATGCTTCGGAGCTCGCCCAAGGTCAGTCGCTCTGTGAGGAGGTCTGTGATCGTGTCTAATCGCGATTTCCGTGCAAAGGAGCGCGCTTTGCCCTCTTCAGACGCGATTCGAAACAGGCAATTGCACAGTAGCGGTCGCAAGAACGTCGAGTCGCTTTGCACTTGGAGTGTCACGCAGATCGCGGCGACGAGCTGCTCCGTGTCAGTGAGTTGAATAAGGTCTAGACGCACCACCAGCCTCACTAGCAGCTGAAGCACATACCCATTCTCTGGGTTCGTCTCGAAGTCGGTCGACAATCTGGTGAACAGGTCAGCCAGCAGCGTCTGGTTCTCCTCTGATTCCGTGAAGACCTCGGCAAACTTCCGGACGAGGTGATCCTGCTGGATGTGGAATACAAAATCAACAGCTAGGATTAATGCTTGCTTCTTCACCTCAAAGCTGTCGTCTCGGAGACTTGACACAATGCTGCGGCGTGCACTGAAAAACTTCTCATCGAGTCCGTACTGCTTCGCCTGGCATTTCGGATCGAGAAGCATCAGTCGCAGACATGTGAACGCTGCTGCTCGAAGTGGCGAAGAGCTGGTTAGTGCGAACGCTAGCGCCAATAGAGTGTCGACCATCGACGGCTCGAGTAGCTCGGTGCACTTCAGTGGGTGGGCTTTCAAGTGGACGATAACGCAGAGCAGCACTTGGTGGAGAAGAAGTGCGTTGTCTTGGTCCAACAGCAGCCGCAGCACTTTTGACTTCGTGCGCGGGATCATGTTTTCGATCGCCTCGGGCTTGGAGCGGGTGAGCGCGAGCAGACAACTGTGTGCGAGTCGACACAACTGGACCATTTCCTTGACCTGGCGTGTGAGGTGGTGAGTGTAGAAGAGCATCGTACCAAAGAGATGTACGCTTATGGTCTCTTTCTCACGCTGTCCCATCTTAGAGAAGTCCACTTTCGTAGCAATTTCCCGCGAGAGGCCAGTCTGGTAAACGTTATCGAGCAGCCGAATCACGAACGCATAATCGTAGCCACGGAAGAAAGTGTCGTCACAGAGCTTGCTCTGCAGCAACGAGCTCAGAGCTGCGACATCGCAGTCGATGGCACCTCCAAAGTTGAACTTCGTCAGGATGTTTTCTGCGAGCACGACGATTCCGCTGGCCTTTGGCACTTGTGGTACTGAGCCAAGGGCTATTGGTGTCGTGGAGAGCGCTGCGGTCTCGTCTGGATCGTCAAACTCAGCGATGAACGATTGAGAGAGCACTTCGGTGCCCTCGTAGGCAGATGCGAGGGCCCAAAGCAGTCCGGACGCCAACTCCTACAGGGCATATAATACGTCGTAGTGAGCTGATTACCCCTCTCTAAAGCAAACGAGAGTAGTGTACAGATCCTTACCGCTAGAAGCTTGGACGACTTCTGTCGTGAGAGGCCCAGCAGCTTTTGCAAGAACGCGAGGTCGTTGTACATCGGTACGGCCAGACCGAGCAAGTCGGTTCCCAGCGCAAAGACAATGTTCCGCAGCGCAAAGAGGTACAGAGCCATCTGGCTTTCCGAGATGAACTCACGGTCACGAATGCGAATGAAGCGCTAGGAGGAAGGCATCGTCGGGCGGAACACAAAGCACATGGTGAGCCCCGACAAGCAGATAACATAAACCACACACGCCAACCATAGACTCACCCAAAGTAGCTGCTGGATCTGCTTGAGCTCCTCGCTGTGCTTCATCTGACGAACGCTGCTCGTCAGGCAGGAGAAGACCGCGAGCAGATTGAGAAAAGCGCCAAGCTTGGTTATTACCGCGCGATCGAGATTTTCCCACTCGTGGTTTTCCCAAATCTGCTCCTGAAAACTGATACTGTTTCTCATGCTGCTCACGGTTTCTTCATTGGAAGTCCGTCGATGATCGTCTGCCTTGTTTTGATTGTTGGCTGTGATGAATCGCTCGAGGATCAAGTAGCTGTCGTGCTGATCTGCCGAAAAGCGGAGTTGCCCAGACGCATCTTGGTGTGCTAGCGTCATTCGCGCCCCCGCTCCCATTATGATCGTAAGCACGTTGCCAAGCCGCTTGAGCAAGTTGTCGCTAAACATGCGTTTCTTCCCACTTGTCATCAACTGGAAATGAAGGACGCAGAATACTCTCGCAGCAAGGATGGAGGTTGGCGTGTGTTCACCCTCAAGCAGCTCTTGTAGTGTGAGATCTAGCCCAAGCGTGGCGCAGTCTTCGGCCAGCGCTGCGCTATTCAAGAGCCATCCAAGCGCGACCAAGATCGGGACTTGGCACACCGGATGTAATGGAGACTCGGGTGGCAGTGTCATCAGCACAATGAGCGATTCAAGCAGCGAGCGACCTCTTGTCGGACTCTGGTGGGTACGAGTCTGCTGCACTGCAGCGTGCTCTTCATGAATAAGCCCTCGAAGCTCGTCTGCAATGTTGCGTTGGTGATTCGACGTCACCCACGATTGAGCGTGATCATGATGGAACAGCGTCTCGACCATCAATGCATTCATTGCAGATCCTGAGTTTTCCGTTGAGCAGAAGGCTTGGAGGATCCGATACAACGAGTCCAAGAACGACTGGACCGAGTTTTTCCAGACTGCTTTCTCGAGCGACAGCTCCAGCGACAGACTGAGTGTCTTCAGGACTGCACGTTGTAGCACAGCGTCGTTGAGAGTACACAGAAGCTCCAGTAGCGTTGGTGTCAAGTCGGACAGAAAGTGCAGGAGTCGGTCACCACTCGTCATCCGGTCGAGGAATGCGCACAGAGCTTCGAATATGGAAAGCTGGAGCGGGCAGTAGGATGTCGGTGGTGTCGATACAGCTTCAGCTGACAGCGTCCACGAGAAGAAGACCAGGCAGTCGGACGGACCTTTCATTCCGTCCTGTCCCCAGAGCACGCCTTTGTCTTTCAGAAGCAGCGTCAGGAACAGTTTCATGACGCCCACCGCACTCTTGAGCGACTCTGGCACTGAGCCTTTGCAGCCACAGCTACATGACACCATGGCTGCTTTGCTAGTGTCCCAATCCCCCACGCTTTGGGAAAAGAACAAGATGTGGATCTCTTGGAGCACGAGCGGTAGAAATTCGCGATTCGCGCGAGTTGACGCGCAGGCACCATTTTCAACAAAGTAGGCCATCCAGTGTCGCCAGTGCACCAATAGTGCGGCTTTACTTGAACACAGCTCGGTTGATTTCATCAGCGCCAGGATCATTTCTTCAAACACGAGTTGTCGAGATGGCGACACCGCTGCCACCAAGTCCGCTGCATCGATGAGGAACTTCAACCCGTCTTCAGCTGCAAATTTCCGCTGGAAATCGGTAAACTGCTCGATTTTGGTCACGCCCGCCGACTGTGTTGCTCGAGGACGGCAGAGCGATTTCAACACTTTCATCACTGTATCAATCACTTTGCCGCCAGCCACCGAGGGGCTGCCTCGAGACAGCATGACCACGAGCTTTGTGAGAATGTCGAGGTTCCGCTTCGTGACTGCGGCAAGCGATTTTGGGATCCGCTCGATCAACGCGCCCATGCAGTCCAGCACAGCTTCATGAGGGTACTGCAAGCCGACTTGTGCAGAACAAAGATGGTCGAAGAAGTCTCCTCCGAACGCAATGTCGCGCCAGCGTTGCTCACGCGACTCGTCGAGACAACCAAACAAAAAGCTCAAGTAGTTGGTCTCGAGCGCGTGGATCACAATGCTTTCTTTGCTCGATGAATCAAGAAACGTCTTGGCGCACTCTGTCACAGCCGAGGTGAAGCCATCATCTCTTGCGCCAGAGCGGGTTTGCTGCTGCTCAAGCAGAAGCTCCGGGTCAACGTGAACCCGAAAGACAACGCGTATTGCAGCGATGTCAGCATCTTTCGAGACAAAGTATCCCATCGATAGTGATTGCGCTTTTGGGTTCTCCATCACCATCGCGTTGAAGCTCGAGTTGGCCTCAAGCAAGTCGAGATGCAGCGCATTCACTCCAATCGCGAGCAGTAACGTCCCGCTTTTAGACGGCACGCCGCTGCTTAGCAGTCGGAAAGCCTCACGGATATCGTCTTCGACATTGCGCTGCAAGTCTTCCCACGTCTGCTCTTGCAACTCGGCGAGATCGACCTTCCGTCGCACGTATACTGCTTCCATGGCGATCGAAGCTTCTCCATGGAAGAAGTAGCGATTCAGCTGTGCTGCTTTGAGGCGATCCTGGTTCCAGCGCGGTCGAAGGTGCAGCGCGAAGTCCGAGCCCATGAGCTCGCACTGGTGCTGGGTTCCCAGGGAGAACTTGCCGCTGAGGTTCACTCTCGATAAGCTGCGCGCGCTGCGGCTTTTGTTGATTTTGTCCATGTTGATCGTCTTGAGCCCGACATTTCTCAGATACCCTTCAAAGTGTGACGAGGCATCCAGCTTTGCGCCTTCGAGCTGCTCACAAAATGACCTTAAACACTTGCTTTGAGCTGATGAGCTTGATGAAGCTTCGATACTTTGCTGTAATGCTGGGCTCTCGCGCTTGATGAACTCTACCATACTCCGAGAGATGTGCTCTGCTTTCCGCGAGATGAACGCTGCAAGCGCCGGGAGGAATAGACACGCCTCGATCGCCTTCAGATGCGTCTTCTGGTTGCTGAGGAACGGTCCTGTGAGCTCTTTAATGCGCGCCGCCATTGAGAAATCCTCAATCTCGCTGTAGAGGAACTCCATTTTGCGCCACGCTGTCGGGTCCATGCTGGTCACTTTCTGGACAGTGGCTTGGACGCGTTCCACTCGGGTGCGACAAAAGTTCAGCTTCGTAATCGAGTTCGTGCCTGCGTTTCGATAGGAGTTGAGAAACGTGTACATGAACAAGTACAGGATTTCGAGCCCGTCGGAAATCCACATATCAAGTGCCGAGAAGAGGTGTTCGTTCGCGTGGACACCAGAGAGTAGCTCTCGATCCTTGTCCGAGAGGCGAAGGGCTGGCGAGGCACTTGGTGTTCCAGACGGCGGAAGAAAAGAATTCGTGGAGTGTTTCTCGATGCAGGAAATGCGGATCCGCGTCGGCTCGTGCCACGATCGCATATCCGACAGTACATTCAGAGTGCTCTCCACTTGAAAGAGCCACGCGAGATCAGACAGATCATCGGCAGCGCTCGTTACAGCTAAACCTGGCCGCGACGGTAACAGCGTCAGCAGGTGCTTCTTCAACAGCGCATCGACCGACGAGTGCAGCAGCTCGGTGTGAATGCTCAGATCCTCTTCAAGCGCCAAGAAGACGCCGTTCAACCCGAACTCCAAGTGGTTGATTCCGTACTGAAGAAGCGACTTGTACAGTTGCTCAGTTGTGAACAGAGCGAGAGAGCTGACAGATGTGCTTGCGTCAGTTTGTTGAGCCGCCGCGAAGTTTGCAGATAACACCTCCATAATCGCACGGAGATAGCGTAGGAATCGCGCTTCAACGACGCTGTTGGCCTCCTCAAGCTTCTGCAATTGGGAATAGTCCATCAGATGCTCAGCCTTCGCGAGTACGCGTCGTGGGGTCAAAGGTTCGTCTTGGGCTGCAGCTTCTATCACACCCGTGTCCTCGACTTGCGCTTCTGCAGCTTTTGTGTCAGCAAGTGCTGATATCTCAAGCTCTGACGACGTGTCTTCGGCTTCGACGCCCACAACAAGGTCTTGTGCTGCCTCCTCCGCGTTGTGTATCGGTGATTCTTCAGAACTACTGGGAGAAAGGCCGCTGAGCTGGTGTTCTGACTGAGTCTCGCCAAGTTCAGGAAGGTATTCAAAGTCGAACAGCTCGAAGTCACCGAGGCCTTCGGGGATCACCGAGGTTTCCGTTGCACTCTTTGGGGTTTCTGGCACGGAAGACTCCCCATGCCGTGGGCTCTGAAGGCCGGATTCAAAAGTGGTCACTTCGGCTATTTGCTCATTGGCGGAGCTTGCATCAGAAACGTGTTCTTCCACACTCTCTTGTAAGCCAACGGACTTGTCAAAAGGAGTTGCTGACTTATCAGAGGAGCCATCTTCCGCATCAGGAGCTGCGTCAGCGGAGCCTTCGGTCGAAGGAGCCACAACCTTTTCACGCCAAGATGTATCCAAGTTGCGCTCTGGGAGGTCTTCATGGACGGTCTCCTTGGATTCAGTCACTTCGCTTGGAACATGATGCTCGGAATGTTGGCTGACTATGGATAAACTTGGTTTCTTCACTTCGGTGTCGTTTAACGAAGCGTTGTCATCCATCCCATCTGCGAGCGAAGACTGCGATGACAAATCCGATTCGAGGGCCAAAACTAGTGACAGTTCCTTCTGTGACACGATGGTCACTTGATCGTTGTCACGGGTGACTAACGTGTTTGCTGGATCTTCACCATTCGTTGCTGATGACGATTCCATACAAGTGGAAGGCTCGCTTTTCAGATCGCTCAGGACAATACAGGGATCTTCTAAAGCACTCACGGGGAGCTCCAGCTCCAGCTTACTGATCAGCATCTGCAGCCTGGTCGACGTATCTAGAAACAACGACAACAACGTGTTATTGATTATGTCATGTAACCCAGCTGGTGTTCAGATATAGCTCAACACGTACCATTCTCTTCATCAGACGCTGCTGATATCGCTGCTGTCGCCTTGAAGAGAAGGTCAACTCGATCGACGCTGAGCCACTGAATCGGTGTGGTCCGCCCCGCGTGCGTTCCTTCCTTGATCTGGACCTTGATGCCAAAGAGGCTCTTTGCTGGGAATTCCCGAATCGTGACGTTGCACCTGACGCCACTGAGAGTCCGATTCCGGAACTGGAAGTCTCGATACGCAGCTGGCTGGCTAGAAATAACTGTGTTTTGCTGCGCAACCGACGGAAGCGCTGCTTTACGAGTCTTTTCGGGCGCTGTGGTAGAGCGCTGGACGCTCTCAGCTGCTGCGATTGCCTGGAGCGCAGCGAGCGGAACGGCCTGGTCAGTGCTCAATGATCCACGAGCTGGTGCTGCTTCCAGTGGGGATACTGGCCTGGGCCTGTGTAACAGCGGGAGCACAGCAAATACGATACTTGGAAAGCCAGCTGGAAACACGTTGATCTCGTCGCTCGGGTCGATACGAGTGCGCTGAAGCGGGTGGACGAACTCGTACTCGCGCTTGTTTGGCAGTGGGTAGAACTGGTCGAGCAGATGCCGCACGCTCGCGAGCGACGCCATTGTCGCGAACTCGATGGCGCCGACGTCTTCGACAGAGCCCTGCTTGGCATACAGCCGCTGGACTGGCTTGCGTACCCACGTGATGCGCTGGTGAGTGGTCGCAGAAGGGGTTCTCAGCGTTGCTCTGGCGTCGGCGGGGCCGCCAGTAGCAACTTGATGGTCACGTTCACGGTGGTGATGGCCGTGCTGCTGCGGGTGAACGGGAGCATGCGTCGTACGGTTGTCGCCATCGTGAAGGTGCGGGAACATGCCCATAGCTGCGTGCTGAAGCATTTGCCCGCGGTGGCCACTCGCTGTCGCGGTTGTCTGCGGGGCCTCGTGTGCTGAAGACGCATGCGCATCAGTGTGTGGCTGATCCGCGACCGCACCGCGCGACAGCAGCTCTCGCCGGCGCTGGATCTGCTCGAGTGCAGCGGCGATGCTGTCGCGGGCATCGGTGTCGTGCTGCTGCTGTCTCTCTGTCATCGGTCGTTTGAGTTTGGCGAGCAAATACAGCAGTTTGTTGAAGTTTGTGCATTCGTTGTGTGAGGTCCCTGTTGTCATCACACAGTTCGTATTCACACTATAAGTGACTTCATCGAATCGTCGCAAAGCTCACTTATAGTGTGAATCGAAGAGTGGTTCTATCGAAATTGTGGTGTGGTTCAATGGTTTTGACGTTTGTATTAAACTTCCGCGATTGAAAATACATTGCGACTACACCTGTAATTTACACATTTTGGGAGACAAAAAGAACACAAAAGCTTTCCGCGCGTTCGACTTGACGTTTGTATCGATTTTCCACGTCCAACAAATCAAATAAAAGAGCAAACATGTTTGAGCATGTCACACTGACCAAATCGACAAATATCAACTAGCAAAGGTCATTTATAACAGTCAATAGGGTCGTTCAATCTTTCAAGACAGCAGTTTTTGTTTTTATGTTGTAACCGGGCGTTCCCAAGTTACTCAGCACGATACACAGAGTGAGGAAGCGTGTGTTACGCGACTTCCACAAGGACTCGTGATGAGGGGGGATCAGCAGTTCCTGCGATCTGATTGCCTGTTTATAACAGAGCAATCCGGACGAAAGGTAAAAGGCTTTAATTGCTTCTAAAGAAGGCAAAAGCGGAACTGTTTATTTAGACCCTTGAGGGCAGCCACGAAAGCGGGTGCGAATTACTAGGCATTCGTATGCTATAACTAGATCTAAATGAATGTACTTTGACTGGCTACCTGAGCTCAGTACTTTTGAT